>BGPR01003541.1:93854-134102 GCA_013235015.1 Araneus ventricosus
CATTTCAATTACAATTCATTATTATTATTCATTACAATTATTCATTTATTATTAATTTATTATTCATTTCAATTACTGGATGTTATTCCATGTTGATTTGATGAATGTATTCCATTTAGATTATTCATTTCAATTACAACTCATTATTATTATTCATTACAATTATTCATTTATTATTCATTTCAATTACTGGATGTTATTCCTTGTTGATTTGATGAATTTATTCCATTTAGATTATTCATCTCAATGACAATTTTTGAAACGGAAAGTAAATCCGTTAAAATGAAAGTATCATTTCATTAAATGTTCTTTCACATATAAAGCTACAAGAATCTAAATAAACGAGGCCAATTCTATTTCAAATATTAAACGAATGAAACACGGTAAAGGATAATCAAACAAAATTCTTTAACCCCTTAAGGGCCGCATTTGTTTTGCTATCTAATAAGATGGCCCCTCCTGTTTTGGAAAAGCGCTGTCATTTTCATTCATCTAAAAAGGCATAGAATACTTGAGATGTTTATGGATTCTACGTAATTTTTGTCTCAAATTATAAAGCTAATTGATGATTAAATTTTAGTTTATAAGCTTAAAAATGAGATAATTCAATGCACGTCAATATGAAGGGAGCGAGACTTAAGGGGTTAAAAGAAAGGAAACAGTTCCTAAATGTCATAAACACTGCAATTTCTTCAGGAAAAAAATGAAAATCTAAAAACCCAACGCGAGATTAATGTATTATAAAAACTGCTCTTAAAACTAAAGCGATCTTTTGACACTATTTCAAGCTTGGAAAGTAAATAAAAGTCCCTGTATCTCCCAAGTGTGCGACCTTTAATCTAGTAAACGAGAGAATCCATTAAGATTAACCTGATGCCACGAGTCTTCCCTCATTCATAATCCTTCCTCTCTCAAGTTTAATATTTATGGTAGGCTTTTTGATTTATGACGACAGAGTGACATTCTTTCGAGAGTGAGAAATGATGCAAGAACGAAGAGGCCAGTAAAGAGAAATAAACACTACAATCACTGACATAAACGCTTGATGTAGAACAGTAGTTATGAGTGATCAGATATATGGGATGAAGGAAAGGAACTATTTTCAAAGGAACTATTTCCCTGTGTAGGAACTTTTATCTTATTAGCATGAATTAAAACATTTTTATTCCTATCTTCTTCTGGTGTTTTTTCGGCTTTACAGTAATTTTTGGTAGAAAGAAATCACATGTCGAAAGAGGTGAAACAATAGAAAGCCTATGGATTGTAACATAGTGGATTGAGGCAAGACCTGGCTGAGGAATTTTCATCGGAGGAAGGTAGTAAATGGTTTTCAATTTTTGACTTACAAGATGCATGGAGGACGCATAAACCTAAAAAAATCCTGGGAAGAAAACATTTTTTTTGTAACATAATTCCTCGTTTGACGTCCTCGATCTCTATGGATAGGTTAAGAAACTGTGCGTCTACGCCAATATCACCAATTTATTGGCAAATGATGAATATATTGACATATCACCAATTTATTGACAAAAGGAGTAAAATGCGAATTAATCGAGTTATTTTATGTACATGATGATTGAGGTTTTGCCACTGCTCTTCTTAATTATGAAATTGTTTTCATACATATCTGATTTTGCCTCCCTTTTCGAAGTGACGCCCTGGGAGGACCTCCCCTTTAGAACCTCTTTAGCTACGCCACTGACTCTGTCTTTATCCAGATTTAAGCAAAAACCAGTAGACAAATGTGCATCTTAGCAGATAACTACTCGTTTTGTTCGGGCTGACTGCTGGAGGTTTTGATCCAAGCCAACGCATCTGTTGCACTTTCCCTTTATCATGAATCCTTGACCTTGGTGATCCTCCGATAACCCGTGGACATATTTAATTAAATAGACCAAGTGATATTAGTCAACAACCGCAACAGAAAATGAAGCAATGTTAATGACAAGATAGAATGAATGTTTTTCATAAGTATTTCCTTATTTTCAACACAAAAAGTAGATCGAGGATAGCTGAAATCCGGTCTTGGTTTCGGTCCGCAGAGAGTGATTTAGCTCAAACATGGCAAACACCTGTCATATCTAAATCTTCAATCAGAATGGGTTGAACTAAACAGTGGCTAATGTTGCATTCGTCAGATATTTCACGAATAGTGATTCGATGATATTCGTACATATCTGAAAACACATCTTGAAAATTTGGGAATAGTTATTGTTTTGGAAATCACCCCTTTTGACATTTTCACGACCATGTTGGAAACGCTTGAGCAACTCATGAGCTCTTGTGTGGATCATACCCCAGAAATAAATTTCCAATACACTTTCTTTAACTTTGCATGTCTCGCGATAGGTATCGCCGAGCTTGTGGCAAATGTTGATGCAAATTCATTGCTCAATTTTCTGTGCACTCCCTCCCTCCCAAAATAATAAAACCGATGCAGCAGCAACTCGGCACACACATTTTTCAAATTCCTACAGTACAGAAATGGCGGGAGCTACAACCTTGTTCTTCCAGCTCACAAATGGAAGGGTTCTATTCAATTTGTGACAAGCTTCTTCATTCTCGTTGTTTTCGTGTTCCAGTACCGATACTCTTTGATAACACCTGGTGTTAAGAATTGTGTTGTGTCCGATAAAGGGCGATGTTTCCCCCCTTCTCTTGTTAGCAGTAAGCTTCTGTGTGTTCTTCTTCCTCTGTACCCGTCGAGGGCTGATAGAGTTCGACAGTCGTGATGAGGTAATACATTAGCTGGGATTTAGAGGTCAATCTGATTAGAGGTTTTCAGGGTTTAAACACCTTGTATACAGAGCCATTAAGAGAATTGCCATCATTCTATCTCTTTTAATAACGCCACTAGAACACCAGTCCACTTTTCACTTCGATTATCCTTATAAAATAAACATGGTTTATTGAAAGAAATTATACAGTAGAAAGTTTTTTCTATGTCTTTATGTTTAGAATTAGCAACACTTTTATCAGAGTTGGTAAATAGAAGATAATTTAATATATTCTCTCAATTCTTAAATGCGAGGATTCAAGTTGCTAACATATAAATACCATAGCAACCAACTTTGATTGCTACTTCAGTTAAAAGATTTAACTTTTAAAGAATAATATGTAAACTTATATGATAAAACTAAGAATAGTTTTAAAAATCCGATGCAAGATTTGTATTTTAATTAACATTTTTTCCCCCTTTGCCTTTTGAAATTTTCACATTTCTCTTTCCACGGTAAAATAAAGCACGTCAAACCCCAAAGACAGATACATTAAAATCTAGAAGCTGTCAAGAGTTACTAAAGTTAGCTAAGGAAGAGGAACAAAATACGTGGACTGTCTTTAAAAGTTCATTCTTAAAAAAGAGAAGAAAAAATAAGAGTTTCGCAGTGACGTCTGGAAATCTGGAATGCGATTCTTTGAGAAAATATGCAAAGAATGTTACAAATTACAGACGAAATTCGTCACCGATGAAAAAAAGACATTTGTACTGCTTTAAATCTGGAAATTGTAAAGTAGTTTTCTCCATCTTTTAAAATGTATTTCTTAAACATTTGATTGATTAATGCACACAGAAAATTTTAGAATGCCTAAGGGTGGAGTTCTGGAGGCAATTAGGCATTTTGGATGCAAACTAAGATAATTTAACATGCTAAATGATTGATAAACCAAGTGATAAGCAATAAGTTGTGAAGTTTTTGACATAAGTAATTCATAAGAAGAAAATTAAGAATGTAAATAGTTTTGGATGAAAATTATTCGGGTTTGCACATGGTATCCTTTCTTTCTTTTAGTTAACACTGTAAAACAACAGATATATTTTGAATAAGAGTAGAAAGTATTAGTGTTAAAAAGAGACATACTTTAATGTTTCAAAATCTTCTTCTTCGCAAACACTAAACAAACTAAGGAAAATAATTTTATCTGTATGATTCATAAAATGAGACAACAATATCTTACTTTTAATAATGAATGAATTTATGAGGTAGAATTATTACTAAACAAGGCTAAATTAACAATTAATTTCATAGTTATGTCCCGTTAAGCTTTTTAATTCATATCAGTTTTGTAATGACGCATTTCAGAGTTTGTTTAAACAAAATTTGAAGTCAACTTCCGAATGAAAATCGTATTAACTGCCTTAGAAGTTACTCAAACATGCGAATTAATATAAAATCACAGTCTTAATATATATATATATATATATATAAATTTTAAATATTAAAGACCTTTAAACTCATGTAGAATGTCCATTCAAGTTCATCATTTTCAATGCTATGCTACCTCTTTTGTGATAAACGACTTTTTACTTATATCTTTGCGTAGGAATTATTTTATGAAAAGAAAAGCTTAAATGTATTGTATAGAAGATAAGAATAATAAATTTCAGCTTTCGCAAAATTCAGCGCTATAGAATATTTTTTAAATGAATTAGATGACTTTTTCGCGAAGAAAGTACTTACAGCTTTCAACAAAATTACTTCGAGTTTTAAAAACTGTACATCGATGAACAAAGTACTATCGAAACTGTTAGATTGCAAAAATTGCATCTACATCTTTTTTCGGTTTTGTCAGTATTTTTAATTAATTTAATTCTTCGCCAACAAAGTTTCTTTCATTTCTTGTGGCAACTTTGACAATTTTTGAAATTCAATCGATAATTTTTAGCCGTTTCATTAAATATCTAAATTTTTTCTTAATTATTTACTTTGTATTCGATTTAAATAGTATTTGTCTTAACTTTTGTTGTTGTTTCCATTAAGGTTTCAACTTTATTAATTTTTAAATTCAAAATTTTTCAACGGGATTATTTCTTCGCCATCTTGTTTCCGCGCAAGAATTTGGCGTAATCAGGTTTTGGCTTCTGTCACTGGAATCGTTTTTCGTTATGATTTGAATTTTTTTTGTGATGGGCTGAGCGAGTGGTTGGATTTGTTGGAGCTGCGGGCCTCAGGGGGCTTGCCCCTGATTTAATTTTTCCGTTAATAATTTTTTGTATTTTTGAATCTGAAGCTGAAGATTATTTTTGCTCTTGGTTGGTATTCCTTTAAGAAAACAGTATGAGAAACCACTGTGATGAATAATCTAAAATGTAATGAAGATGTTTTCTACAGTACAATTCCAAAACAATCTGTGAATTAAAATGCTGTGAGTAAAAGAAAGCAGTGATTGCTTCTTCATTTTAAAAAAAACTCTGCTACGTGGTGGCATGAACGCCTGTCTTCATCAGTGATACAGAGTTATGAGTAATTATCACCTTTTTCAAAATCTGCAATTTGTGTAATACCTTCAGCATTTTTCTGTTTCATCGTAATAATGTGTGCTGCTAATTATGGTGCTCATGATCATCGTTTACGCTGCAATTTCTGCTGTACGTCTTTTTTTCATCTTCAGCTTTTCCAATTTTTTTGAATGAGTGTTACAAGTCTAAAAAATGGCTGATGAAAATGTGAAAGTGTGCAAGTAACATACTTCAAATATCATTTTAGATTGAATACAAGTCAGATTCATTTGAAACAAAGTGTTCATCAATTCAAGACGTGTTATTTGGCACAGAATAATGATTATTATATCTCTATCGAATTTAGGTTGTTTTTACTTAGTGTTCTATGTTGCAATTTTTAGGCCTGCAGTGCTTATGTGTAGCTACAATTTTTATTTGGTTAATACATGTTCATTTCTGTGCATCAATTTTCATATATATATCTAAATTTTGTGGCAGTAAATAATTTTAATATTAAAAATTTTTAAATAAAAAATTATTTTAAATTTTTAAAACTTGGTTTTTCTTTAATTGTTTTAACGCAATGTACTACTGCTTTCAAATGATTTATTTAAATAGTAGCTAGGTTTTTCAGGTCTGCAAAGGTAGGTGATTTATATAAGTATAGCTAGAATTGCTTATCATTGTGTTATATATTTCAGTATCCAGAATCAATTAAATAATTGATATTTATATATTAAAGTGAATTTTAACATTGAGTACCTACTTTGCATTAACGTTTTATAATAATCCTAGCTACCCCATCCAATAGAAACTATTCTCTGCACTGTATTCAATACATTTCCTTATAAACGAAGAATAAAGATTGAGTAAGGATTTAGCGAAGAAATGGTAACTTTTGAAATGAAGTAATTGGAATCTAGTTATAGAAAGTTGAGAAATGCATATATGAGAAATTCGAAGGCGATTAATATGCTGCAGTTATTTTTTTTTACTATTGTTTAAATTTCCATTGTCGCGTTGAAAATTTGAAATTTAATCTTAATTTTATTTATATTTCATTATACATAAGGAAAGCCTGACTTCTGAAGTCAATCAAAATATAATAATAAATTTTATCGCGTTGTGTTTATTTTATAACCCAGAGTTCATCCAGGCCATGCCTTAAGGAAACTCTGTCAGCATGAGGAACATCATTCAATTTTAAGAGATACATCAATCAGACATTTGCAAGGTATACTTCAATCAGATATTTTTAAGAGACACATCATTCAGGCATTTACTTTGGATTAGCTATCTTTATTTTATGGTATTGTGAGAATTATAAAAGAAATTTATGTAACATATTTTAAACAGCATAATTTCAGCCATTTGCTGGATAAAACGCAATATCGCAAACATCTTGACTAAAAATAAACAATTAATAAAAATCACTATTTCATGGCAATGGCGTATTTGTGCACATTGCACAGTCAAACACACATAAAAATCATTTTGTTACCACATGTCATTTAATGCAGAAAATTATTCATCACGCCAAAATAATTCATCAATAATAAAAAAAGTACAATTACTTTTAACAACAATATCATTCGCTTGAGATTTATCTTGATTAAAATATTAATTATTTCATCAAATTTTACATATCATTCCATGACACGAAACAATAATGAATCAATTTTCCTTTCAAACAATAAACATTTCACTGCACCTTCTCACAAAATTCAACCAAATAGCACAAACAGGAGATACTCAAATTTGCCTTTGCAAAGTATAGAAATTCAGAGAGATTCATTTTTTTTATTAATCATTCTTTTCACGTGGACCGAAGAACTTTTTTTTTTACTAATTCTAACAGTTACGTAGCATTTCCGGCCAGGATAATGAATTTACATATAATTTTCCTTCAGCTTCTGGGCAATCTCTATTTTGAAACCCAGGTCTATTCAAATAACCAATTATTTGATTTCTGCACGAGATGTCACCAAATTTGTCTGACGAACAGACAATCGTGAATCAAATAACTTCGGGCCACAAAGTTTGCGTTATTTAGCGAAAAAAAACCCAACAACTTACGACATATCTTCGCTCCGCGGCGAACCCGAAGGCTCCCGGTCAAAATTACGTTGCACTCCCTACATCCGGAACTGTCTTCGTCCAAACTCCGATCTGCCTAGCCACCCAAAAAAAATCTCTTTCCGAAGTCCCCCAACTCAAAGACCATTGGTCAACCACAACCTTCGTCAGAGAAAGTTCTCGAAGTTTTTCACGGACGAAGAAAAAAGGGTCAAACACCCCACGCGAAATTCCCAGAAAAATCAGAGGGGAAAGGGATCATACTTCCTATACCCCTTCTCAGGAGAAAAAAAATGGTCAAGAGAAGGAACGTGTTTTCTTAACACGACACCATTGAGATTTTCTTAAAAATTATTCTAAAGATTAGCGCAAAAAAGAAGCACCGATGGTACTTTAGACGAAAAATCTTAAACATTCATAGAATATGTATATTTAATCATATGCAGATTTTACTCATGGAAATCAAAATCCCGAAATTGAAAATTTTAAGAAAAACTCTAAGATACTCAAATGAAGAGGTATTTTTCTAGAGGAATATTCCAGTGCATTTGTAGCCTGTAGTTAATTTTAAAAAATCCTATTATGCTATTGCAGTATATTCGAATTATGCTTTATTTTTTGTTTAAATAGTATGCAGTCAATGTCAGATTAAATTAAATAGAGACTAGCCGCTCTCGGCGCCCTCAGGGGGGGAGGGGTTCGCGGGCAGCACTCATTTTGCTCACCACTGTCCTGCCACCTCGCTGCTTCGAGGCTCTCATCCACTACTTTTTTCAGTTTTAAATACGGCATGAAGATCAGTGGAACAGACCATAAAACCATAATACATTTCATATTCTTTGTTGACAACAGATTCCTTTAACATTGTAAGATCTTTCAATAAACCTCATCTAGTTGTAATGTTTTGTACAAGTTTTTCAGGAATTTCGGCATGAAAGTCTTCAGATACAAAAATACAGAATTATATCACCCTAACTAAAAAGTTTCCGTCACCCACAATAGATATTTTACAATATTTTTGAAACGCCATTGTGATGGAACTGTTGGGATCTATATATTTAAAATAATATGGTAAAACATTCAGACAGTTCGCCAGCCGAAACCACTAAATGGATTCCGATAATTTTTATTTCATATGATCGCTTATGACGTCTAAATATGTCATCAAAAGTGACCTGCGATTTCGTTCGAAAATGGGGGGCGTCGGGGGCAAGCGACCCTACATTACTAATTTAGACGTCGTAAGCTTTCATATAAAATGAAAAATGTCGAAATCCCTCGTCTGGTTAATGCTGGTGAACTGTCTAAAGGGCTTTTCCCCATGGAAAATGTAAAGCAGGAAAGTGTTTTCTGCGATTTCATTCGAAAATGGGGGTGGGGGAGCAGACGACCTTTGATGACATATCTAGACGTCATAAGCTTTGATATTAAATAACAATTCTCGAAATCCGCCAAGTGGTTGGGGCTGGCGAACTCTCTGAAGATTTTAGCAAATGGGGAAACCTCTTTAAATAGTTCGCCAGCAAAAACCAAAAGACCGATTTCGACAATTCTTATTTTATATAAAATCTTACGATGTCTAAATTTGCAATGAAGTGTCGCCTGCTCCCCGCCCCCCATTTTTGTGCGAAATCGAAAAAACATATAGACAATGGGCGGCTGTGGGGGCAAGCGATCCTTCATTTCTAATCTAGACGTCGTAAGATTTCATATAAAATAAAAATTGTCAAAATTGGTCTGGTGGTTGTTGCTGGCGAATTGCCCAAATGGCTTTCCAAATAGAGAATGTACAGTGGGAAAGTGTTTTTTCACTCTGCCCTTGTTCGGGGTGGGGACAGTGCGTTATCTGCGACAATCTCAGACGTCACTTAGTTGATATGGAAATAAAATCATCGAAATTCGTCAGTGGCTGGGACTGGCGGATGAATTGATAGCGTTTTATCATATGGTAAACCTTTAGTAACTCTGTCCCGCCCCAACTACAGACACATTCATATGAGAAGCTGATGGTCAACGTATAATTGCATCAGAAGGAGTTGCCCGCTCCTCATCCAACTTTTTGGAACGAAAATCGAAAAATAATTTTTCCTACCTCATACATTCTCTATAGTCTTTCTTCCCTGTTGAAAATGGGAAGTGGTGGGGGCAAAAGTGACCCCGATGAGATGCATCTAGACGTCTTGAGCTGCTCATAAAAAAATTGTACGAAATCTTCGAGTGGTTGTGTGCTTATGGATTCGGTGAATGGAATTTTACCACATTATTTTAAATATAGATTGCATATGATTAGTACAAACTGAAATACAAAAAAAGTAAAACCTTAAGATCTTAATGAATTACATATTACTGTTAAAAGAAACTTTCATTAATTTCCATAGGATTAATGCTCTATTTTATGTTATAAATCCTGATGCCTCCCTTAGCATGTCATAAACTTCTTGCAAACCTAAATTAACAAACAAAAACGAGAGATTTTAATTTATATATTATTTATTTAAAAGCTGGACTCTGAAAAATTGAGAGAAAAGGCAAATCCTAGCCACATTATCATGTATTACAGTAAATTGGTCAGTGAAAGTAAAATATCGTTCTTTAAACCTATGACCTTTTTCAATCCCTTGCTTAATTTCTACGCTAGAGTAGTTTTTACTAGAATCATAAATCAAAATGCCTATCAAGAGAGACACTTGAGGAGATTCAGATTATAGTCGAGCAAAGAAGAAACATCGGTAATAATACTAATAGATTACTTCTTTATTTCTACTGTAGGTCCCGCAATCGCTAAGAAAAAAGGGAAAGTTATTCATTCTTTCTCGAGAATGGGAAAGCAGCTCGATATTTGAATCAGAGTGCAACTTTTACATATTTTTGTAAAGTTCTTCCGTTTGATATAAAATAATTTATAGTTTTAATACTTATAATGCACGCTTATAACGAAGCTTGACGAGATTTTCAAACTTTTTTCATCTTTCTCGAATCTTAAACGAAACGTGTGGAAAATTTATTTACATAGTTTTCTATATTTGAATTCATTTTCAGTATAGTTTCTTGCTGATATGATTGTAGAAGACATTCACTGGAAAAAAATGCCACCAGCACTCGTGAAAAATAATTTCAAAAATTAATGTTAAAGTACAACATTAAATTTATCAGCCAATAAAAAGAAATGCCAGTCCCTTTTTTTCCTGATTAACGATTAAGAATAACAATATTGTGATGGGTTGAAAATAAACTTTAATTCTAGTCTCACTTTTTTTAAAAGTAAAATAACAAGAAAGTTGAGCAAAAATAAAAGAAAAATATTAATGAGATTTGATAGAATTTAAGAATTTCTTTACGAGACTTCTGAAACAAGACTCCACTCGATTGAAAAGAAAGTAAATCACGGAACTTTATAACGCTAAAGAAGAATAGTCAAAATTAGGAAAGTATATTTCTAATATATATAATTCATTGGCTTTAGTTTGGGAGATCTTGAACACATGATTCTAATATATAAATTTTTATTTTGAACTGAATTATAAGCCACTGGAATATGTAAAAAAACAACAAATTTGATAAGCATGTTAAAATAATTAAGATGAAAATTTCCTGTCACCAATTAATAAAGAGTTGTATACGACCATTCGTGCATAGCGTCGTTAAATTATAAATAGAATAATTTTGAGTACTAATAAAGAAGCCGTAAATACTTTTGATTTCTCTAAATGCTATGAATTTTGCATTCGTCAAAGTATCTTACTTTTAAATTAACAACCGTTAATGTCAAAATTTTCAATAAAATAAAAAATAAACAAGCATTAGAAGCACTTTATTGCAAGGTAACTATTTGATAAAATATAACCCAATTCCAGAAAATGCAGAAATGTTTTGAAAACTTGTTTTAAATAGAGTCAAGTTCTTTTTCCAAGTATAATACTTTCTTTTCTCTTATCCTTTGTGTAGATAAAAAATTTAAATAAATAGATTGGAATTCATCCTAACATTAAAAACGAATAACTCGAAAAATTTCTTTCCGAATTTTATATAAATGTGCATCTTTATTTTCGTGCACCTTATTTTAGGTAACGTTAGAAATAATGTGTCAAATATATCATATAGCTTTATTGTTCAAATTCAAATTTAGTATTATAATTGAAGTGTTCTAGAAACTTTTAAAAATTATATTTCTATTGCGATTCAAAACAGATGGTAATGAGGCTTTTCTATATTCTCATTCTCTATTGAATTCAATAAAAATAAAGCGAGGTCACTGTGTGTCAGAAACAAATGGTATTTTCTATTAAAATACTGTGAAATATTCAGCAACTTTCAAAGATTATGTTTTCCGTTTGTTAAAAATCAATTTATATACATTATATCTTCACCACAAACAAATAACTTTCATTTTTAAATTTCCTTACATATTTTGCTGAGCACATATTTTAATTATTTCCTTGATCCTAAATTCCCAGTACATCCTGTACAGAATTTTGATGCATGAATAAATCTTGAAACTCATCGTACAGAACTAAAAATCTAATTCTTCAGCGTTTATTCAGTTAGAATAAGAGCGCCAACATCTATATAAGCGCATTACGTATTTAATTTTATAACCATCTTATTCAATTTCCCAATTCTTAAATCTTCATTACATCCTGGATGGAATCTAGATGTGCATAATTCTTAAAAGCGGAGAAAGTCATTTTATTCGATGGCGCCGAGTTTTACTACGATGCCGAAGTGTCAACATCACGCGATGTATCTGACAGCTTGAGCAAACATTTCTAGAGAAAGTGTTTACCTCGAATCTGTCTTATTAATTGCTTAGGAAACTCCACAGGGAGTAGAATTTTATCGTGTTGCAAGAGAGTTTGTACATTAGTCGAGAGGAAACAAAACTTGGACGAGGACCCTGCTTTCCAATTCGTAGAAATATAAACATCTTTAAGCACTTGCTTAGAGAAGTTAATAGTTAATGACTCAGTGCAACAAGTAAACAAATTATTCCATGCTGAAGAGCTTTCCAGAGAATTGTAATAAAGTTGTGATGACAGTATTTGCTGAGAAAATCATTATAAAGGAGAACAAAATAAGGTGTAAATTTAATAGCATTACATTATACAATTTTCGTAATCAGGTAATGGAAAATAAGATGTTTTCATTCTTTTAAGATGAGATAGATAATCGGTTTTAAATATAAATCGGTTAAATGAATTTCAAACATGAAATTCATTTCCTTATATAATTTTCAAACGTCTCGTCGTTTGATAGTGGAATACATTATTTAATCAAAGAAAAGGTGTAAGCATGAGATATAATGCTAATAGCCTGCTCATTAGAAATATAATGTTGTTTTGGGTGTATGGTCGGTGCCTTCTACAAAATAAATATGGGTAATAAATTTTGAAAAGCATATCTTCTAGCTTGCTAGAGTTCGGAGAATTTAGAAGAGAGTATTTAGAGGGAAAAGGAAGACACTATTTTACATTATTGATTTATTCTGCCATTTTAAGGTACAAAATGTTTGAAAATAATAGTAACGCAGAGAGTAATAGAAGTCATTATTGTGTGAAAAAAATGCAAATAAAAAAGCATTTGGAAGAATTCCTTAACCAAACGTATAAAAATAAAGTTTCAGATCTATTTTATACTTGAAGTACAGAGTTAGGGAAATGTTAATTTTCTAAATATTTCAATAATTAATTGTGAAAGTAAAGCAGTTTTAATAGGTGATTTGAACACGGTTTCCAGGTGAAAAAACAAAAGGAATAATTATTAAAATGCAATAATTCTAGTGGAAAATGAAAATAATTAATAGATCTTGTAAACTTATATGTAAAATCGTTAAGAATATTCTAAAGAATTCCTGGATCAATTATTATATAAGGTAAGGTATCTTCTGTCATCAGTCTGTAATAAAATTAAAGAAAAAATCGCAAATTTTCTAAAAGAATTAGAGAAATAAATGATAACTAACAGAACATGAAAACAGATTGATTCACATTGACATTTTTTATGGCTTTAAGATATAAATTGCTCGGATTTTAGTGTACTACATGTACAAATTGGTTCTATGTGTGACAATGTTGAGAGTGTCAAAATAAAAATATATAATCAAGATTTAAGTAAGAATCGAAACTTCACTTATAATTAAATTATCGGCCTCATTACCTAATCCAAAGTGCTTTTCTTGGTAAAATACATTTACAACAAAAAATGTATTGTTTTAAATTAAGAAATAAAAATGTATTGCGAAAAGAAAGTTTTTCAAACTCGTATATATTCTCGCTTAAATATTCAATGTTCAAAAAATAGTTTTATTGAAAAAATACCATTGTCAGTTATAATTAATTAGAAAAATTCTAAATAATATTATTTGTCATTTCTAATATAAAGATATCCTATTGATCTTGCCTAATATGATTAAAATATTACTGAGTAGCATGACAAGCGTCCGATTTCTGTCCAAATATACGACAATCGCAAGACCGAAACGACAACTATCCAATAAGACGAAACAATAAACTTTCAGAACGAAGGAAAATACTTTTTCTTATATGTCCTATTTTTTAAAAAAACATACTAACAATGTTTCCAATATATCTAAAACTTCTAAACACCCGATCCTGGATTTTGTATTTGATATCTCGAAGGATATTGCGAAGGAATCCATTCTTTACCTGATTCTTGCTGGCGGACAGATATGAATATTTACATTTCTTTTCTGATATCTCCCTGCGCCATTCTGGACACCCGGATCGTAGCTTGTAGACTTCCTGAAAACTTTTGTTTCTCTGCTTTCATCTGTCGCAGAAAAGGGTATGAAACTATCCTTTTCTCCCGGAACTCTTATTTTAAATGGAACTTAGGAAAAAATGCCATTTTTAGTACAGTTTTTGCATCTGAAAGAATACTTAACGGTGCTGAACAAAGTTCCAAGGACAAGAAAGGAAGCCAATAGTTCAGTTGAATTGGTTTTAGTTTAATTTAGTTATACGCATTAACGTTTCGTTTTGACGCAACAAGAGAGTTATTTTGGAACGGACCTCATAATTTTGAACCGCAGCCTGATGATGAGGACGACACCTGAGCTGCCACCCCCTCTCCAAATCAGCGGGAAGACGTTTGAGCAACAAAGTCTGATTTAACAAGCAACATTCCCACACACACTGGATCTAGGAAAGCTAGTAGTTCTGTTGAAATTCTACATTTAGAACGGAAGATAGTGCAACGACAAACCACAAACCACCATGATCCCACTTTAAACGATTAACTTTTAACTGTGACGGATGCATGTTTTCTACCGTTCATCCATCTTGCTTTGGCGCGCTGGCGCCGTTTTAATTATATAGTGTGTTCCAACTTGTAGATTTCAACCCTTTTTTTAAATAAATTATTTATTAGAGCTTATAAATCGAACAATTAATGTTTCAAGAATTATGAGAGCCAAGTAATCTTCCCGGGAAGATTTCACGCATATGTCATCATTAAAAGCGGATCGTGTTTGAAGACGAATCCAATGTTGTATCTGCTGCATAAAGAGTAGCAAATCTGAAGAATCGGCAGGGGAATTTAGGGTTTCAAAGTTTGTATAAGCGGCTTCCTTCCTTATAAACATTATCAGAACAATCCATGACAACAACTAGGATAGGGGAAAGTGGAGTAAAACCGGGTACCTAAGACTCGAAAACCTGTTGGAGCTAAACTATTCAACATAGAGCTTGTCAAATTTTACTAAAATATTCATTATTTATCAGAGTATAATACATCTCTCAGGAAAAGGCATAATTTTAGTGCTTTTTTGAATAATGAATTTTTTTGTAGTGAAAGTCAAACCACCCAGTTTTACCCCACTAGTGGGGTAAAACCGTGTACACATGTTAGCTCTATGGGAAATTATGAAAACTCGATTTTTAGTGGAAAAGTGGCAGAAATTTTTATTTTATGTGACAATTTAAAAATAAAATAATTTTTTAAGATTTAACAATAGTTATAATATTTGACAATTTAAGAAAGAAGACTATTTTTTCAAATTTGCAATAATTACAATAGTTGACAATTTAAGAACAAAGACAATCAATCTAAAAATATTTGCGAAATTCGTATCTAAATTAATGATAAGAGCTGTGGGATTGAAATAGGGAACCTAGTAATGTCACTCGCGCATTTAAACATCCCTGGTTTCGAAATTACAATAGAACAGAATAGCGACAAAATGAAACGCAAGAATCTAACAAATGTTGTATATAACAGGAAATAGGAAAAACGAAATAATCTTACTGGTTTCTCCTACTATTATAACGATCCACATCCAAAAGCATAAGAAGAAAAATTAATTCTACGCAATTCTTTCTTCTGTAAAATTCAAGCTTACTAAAAGGCGAAGTCAGTAGAAATGACGATGGGTTAAATAAAACCAAACGATTGCAAAGGCTTCGAGCAAAAGATTTTTAATTTTGCATGAATTTTAAGTTTTATATAGAAACAAATGAATGAAAATCGTTTACTTGCAAGCGAGAAAATAATGGAATACATAAATTTTAATTCATTTTAAAATTTTGAATAAAATAATTCTTCGTATTATATGAAATTATTGGAAATCGGAATAAATTGGAAATGCTTTCCATTAGATCATTTGACTCAAAAGTCAAACAGGAATCGCCATGACAAACTACTAACTATCTCGCAACCTAAGAAAATTCTCTTGGGTCGGATATCCACAGTTTCTTCCTAGTTTCCGGTTTTACCCCAATAGAAGTACCCGGTTTTATCTCGAGTGCAGAGGTTATAGAAAATGAAATAGAACCACGCAATTGTTTTACTAGATCTTTGTTGTTTGATATGATATAAATCCTTACTGTACATATAATAAGCCGGACAAAGTATAGTTTTTTTAATTGTAATGATTAATAAGTAAGGATAGTTTAAAATGAAACGAACATTGGTGAGTTGACGTCATAAAACAAATAAACCTTCACAGACGAAGTGAATTCAACAACATGACAACTATGACCATTCTTTTTTCTTCACGAGTGGAGTATAATTCAGAATTTGTCGACTGAAAAGGATAATAGCGTCAAAATCAAACGATTTTACCCAACTATTACGCAATGGAAGGATTGCAAGGATGAACGTTGATGCAAGATACGTTTGTTTCAAAATCCTTTTCCATTTGTTTAGTTAGCACTTCCAAATCCAGAATAATTGGTTGAATATATACTTAAATGCATAAATTATACGCAAAGAGTACTTATTAAAGTTCTCATTTCTTTTGGGTTTTCGTTCTAAGAAAGAAACAGATCGAACTGTCATTAACTAATAGAAATTAATTTACTGTTAATAAAACAGACACTGTTTTCAAGTAAAAAGATCAAAAGAAATTCTCTCTTAAACTGATAAATGCTTTATCACAATCAAACTGAATTTCAAATACTATCATTTCTTGCATTTTGTTTTATAATAAAAGATGGTAGCTTAAACCACTATTTTATGCTAAACGTTAGAACATTAGGCACAATATTTTGAAGGCTTCCATTGCTGAATGTTCTAAACGCTAACATGTGCTATTAATGCTTATCAATTATCTTGTCGTTATATGTTTCGTTCCACAGCAAGCATCATATTTTTGAAGAAAAAATTATTGCAGCAGTTCTCTGCGACAAATGCGCTGCACCATGTTAAGTTTGGAATCCAATGCTCCACTCGTAGGGTCATTGGCGAATCCAGGATTTGGGACTGGAGGAGGTTGAGTTCATAAAAAATTTGTATCGTCGTGATGAATCTCAGCACTTTAATTTGCAGACTTTACTCAGCTGACAATAAAAATAATTAAAAACACTACAATACTTTCGATAATTTAATAAGAAATGCAATGAAATAACTAGCCAAAAAATGTTTTCGACCGCGCCAACGCTGCAAGTACAACTGGAATGACTAGAAAAGTAGGAACATTTTCGAGCCTGTCAAGCCACAAAGCAACGTTGTCACGTTTTTATTATTTTTTTAAAGGGAAGTTAAGAACAAACAGATGTCGTGATTTTAAACAAAATCAAGATTTCTGGCTTATCTCTGGTAGGTCTGCAGACAGATTGCACATATTTTTGGAAGATTAAATACTTAACAAATCTGCTAAGCGATAATTGATTTAACTCTTTAATCCCGAAGTTACTTTTTTGTTCTAGTCCCTCTAAAACCGGAACTTTTTTTGGAGGATACGACATGAATTGGACTCTTCCAATCTGGGTGATTATTTACGACACCACCCTAACCCCTGCTGTAACCTTCCCTTAAGGCGCATGGAAACGGGCTGTGGTGGGCAAGGATAATTGGCACCCTTCCGCGTTTATCCCCTAAGCGATCTCAGAACCTCACCTCCCCTCAAAAGAAGCGAACCGCCTCAGACCGGCCTTCGTTGCTGTTAAGGGGAAATTTTTAGACAGCCCGGGACCACCTCGCTTGGTGTGAGAGGGTTAAGAAATGTTAGATCAGATGGGTGCATGAAAGGGTATTCTTTAATTCCCAGGCTACAAGATGAAAGTTAGATCAGATGGGTGTCTGAAAGGGTATTCTTTAATCCCCAGGTACAAGATGAAAGATATGTTGTTGAAACCTTATTAGCAGAAAGGAAAGTACTATTCTGTTCTAAAATTAACAGTTTAGAACAGAGTAGCAGTTGTTTTGAGTTTGTTTTCATTCGGGATTTGGGAAGGATAAATTTAAGCAAAGCATGGTTAGACCTTTTAAATTTTCAAACACTTGTGGATGCGGTTGTAGTAACCATTTCATTAATTTTCCCAAGTTCCCGTTACATACGCTGCAGTTTTCTGAACAGGTTGCTTCCAACTGTTTAAAACTTAACTCTCTCACTTATGAAAGAAAATAGATATCACTTAGCAAGAAGCGTTTTGAATAAAGTCAAGAACGAAGTTTGAGTCTCCTGAGGATAATCACATTTTCTGCAACGCCATTTAATTTATTCAAATCCTAGTTTGTTGTTCTAAAAATAACTTTATCATTAATTTCTAATCTAAACGTCTTGGAAAATTTTCAGTTGTTTCGCTTAAGATAAGTATGAATAACAAACAGACTAGTCACAATATTTCCAGTAGGTATTAATGTAACATATTGATTAAAATGGATCTTTTATAAAAGAACGTTATTTGATTTAAATGCAGAATATTGAAGAATGCTTTCAAAACTGATCCAAGGTGAATGTCAGTAACTTGGGATATGACAGGAGACTTATTTCCTTTCAAAAGTTTGAATAATTGCCGACACCGATAAGCAGTTCCAGACATATAAATATTTTCAAAAGTCAATTTTCGAATGTAATATTTATTTAAAATTAGGAGTATTTAAGTTTAATCTACTAGACATTTAAAAAAAGTTGCATACTGTTACGTTTGCTGGGGCACAAAGATGTTAGTTGAGGACCACGAGATTGACACTCTTGGTCTACATAATAGGATCCTGCAGATCGATAAATAAATAATTGAGAAAATGCTGAAATGGAAGTGGAATGCTAAATGGTGGAAGAATCCAGTCTGGAAAGTGTTATTCATTCTCTATAACAACTTCAATATCTTCATCTAATCTGATAGAAATTCGTTATACATTTTAATAAATAAATTCATTAATTTTCCTTCTAATTCTTAAAGTTGCTCCTAATCTTGTATGAAATCTAATTATATTTAGTACCTAAGCAGCCAGGCCCTATTAATGTTAAAGAAACAGGATCCAGATTTTCTTTCTTTGCTAATATGCCAGATTCACGCAATGAGCAAGGCAGTATGAGTAAACATTTCTTCCGACAGTGTTTAACATAAATCTGTCTTATTAATAGCTTGGGAAACAATATCCTGCTACCAGTTTGTTGCAAGCAGCAGACAAGCAAAAGCAAATCTGAGACAAGAAATCCTGTTTACGAATGCGCAGAAATTCGAATATTCTTAAACACTTGTTTAAAAAACTTCATAGCTAATGCTTCAGAGGAATGAACGAAAGAAATATTCCAGCATAAACGGATCTAAGGTCTAGTGCTAAAGTAGCAATGACAATATTTGTTTAGAAAATTCTATTAGTGAAAGATCTTCTACTCTAAGCACTTTTGTTCAAATATAGTCTAGTGTATTATAGCCCATATACAATTTAGAGTATCATGTAAAACTATGATATGGTTGATTCGCAATACCTCTAAATGTTTAAAAGAACTTCAGTTGAGAAATACCTTTTTCCTCTTTTTTCGTTTTATTTATGTATGTATTATTTTTGAGGATGATAATAAATGTTTTTCAGTAATCTCGGAATGTGAAAAAACTAACTTGGTAAATTGCCATTTTTTTGGTAACAGCTTAGGAGAGCATTATTTATTGATTATTTCGCAGATGTGACTCATCATTGCAAAAATTTTGGAAGGGAATTTCCTGGATCAAATTTTGAAGATTTCTTCAGCCACAAATTTTTAAATCAATATATCATATTTAAGGTAAAGTAGAGTCGCTCAAGACTAATGGAACGAAACACAGTTTCTTTTGTTATTAAAAAGACATTGGAGAAGCAACTTTCTTTAATATTTTTTTCAAGAATGCCTCAATTTTATCTAAGAAAGACTTCAAAAAAACAAAACACTGATAACACAATATGCGGGATATTTTTTTAAAATTAAACTTTTTAAAGTTTATTTTTACTTATACTTATATTAACTTTATATACAATATTTTTTGTTTATATTTATCTAATATATTTATTATGCATGAAGGGTCTGGGTTCGGGGAAAATAAAATTTCGACAGTATCACTCAAATTATGTAAGGGGTAGGAGTTTTATTCCCAAAACCAGTCTACACGGAAAAGGAAAATTATCTCCATGTGCACCTAGGGGTGTGCACAAAAAGACAATGAAAGAAACGATATTTAAATACTAAATTAATTTAATTTAAAAACAAACATATGTAAAGACATATTTACATACAATTTACAAAATAAATGATCAGATACAAATGATAGGTTTAAAGAGAGAGGTTTTACGATTTTAACCATTTTGAGCGTTAACGTTATGCTTAGAGAAAACATCACTTACATTTCTTTAATCGTTAAAACACAGAAAGACATCGCCATGCCTAACATCGATGCCTATAGCGATTTAACAGAACGTCACTCCCACGCACACCATGTTCTTATCAGGCGCAGAGCATGTGATCGCTCAGGGACTTCGATATCCTCTGACTTATGATATTCTTATTCAAATTAGATTGTTAGGCGAGTTAAAAAATATTATGAAGATGAATTAAAAATACGAGATTAGATTTAAGTGAAAAGCTTCCTACATGTATGTTTGTATTTATTTATTATTTATTTTTGTAATTATTTATTATGTTTCCATTTTAGTTTATTTATATTAACATTTGTATTTTGTATTACTTATATTAATTTGTATCATCGAATTTTTTGCATTGTATGCTTATATTACATTGCATTGTATTACGCAGGATCTCCAACCATTTTCTTTCTCCCGTACCTCTTGCTTAGTCTTTTTATTTTTGCCTTCCCCCAACTGTCATATCCAACTTCCCCTCCCCAACCATTCCTCAATGCAAATAACTTTTTATTAATAAGGTTAAAGGTTAGCTTAAGAGTCAAATGACTCGAATTAATAACATACGCAGGACTTATAATAGAAATATAAATTAAATGGTAAAAAAAAGAAAAAGTATAAATAAGAAACAAAAGATTTAAACAAAAACGATAACAATAAACCTTTTTGCGTGCTCAACGCAACAGCATCAAGTGATTGTATCAACAAAAAATTACAACAATTAATATTTAAAACACATAAAATAGAATTTAGAATGTAAAAGAAATTATTCAAAATGGAAGGAATGAATAAGTACTCGAATGACGAACTTATTCGAAGACCACTCGCTATTGAAGCACGCAAAAAGGTGTATTGTTATCGTTTTTGTTTAAATCTTCTGTTTTTTATTTATACTTTTTCTACTTTTACCTTTTAATTTATATTTATAATATTTGTTTTTGTATTATATTAGAAATAACTGCATATGCGCCATTCTATACAATACAAAGAGTTTTAATTAATTTTTGACAAATTAATTTATAGTTAATATTTTTGTTAAATTTTGTTAATTATAACTGATATGCAGGACTTATGTTTGATTTTGCATTTTATTCCACTAATAAAATAATATTAATTCAACGCTAAAACAAATGAAGCCAGTATTGTAATAATTTCAGATTATCTAATAAAGATAGATGATAACAATCAACTTCACTTCAATCACTTCGTAATAATCAACTACTGAAGTAGAAGAAGATTGATTTCAATGTGATCCTTGAGTGTGTCTCATGAATATGAGTTTTATAAAATTGGGTTGAAATGAGGAGATATATAACGTCATGTCTCTGGGCTGCAGAAAACAAATATGAATCAACTAACTAGGTTTCCTTTTCCTTTCTTTTTTCGTGAATAGGCTTTAGGACTTGCACAGCTTTCCCATTTGTGTTTCACACAAATTTGGGAGAACTAAATTCTGTAGCTTTTAATTCCTTACGTTTCCTTGTTTCCGCCATTACTAGCTTTGATTTCGCGTACCCCCAGGGGTACACGTACCACTGGTTTGAAACCTCTATATTACACTAAAATTTGTATTGAATTTTTTTTCCCGCCGATTCATGACATGCTTTTCACCGTTTGGATAACCAAGGTTGGCGTGAACAATAAACAAAAAACAATTCTTCCAAGGCGTTCTCTCTTAGATATAAATCGGGGATAAACTAAATACTTATTATTATCGAATAAAAATGTAGTTATAAATGAAAATTATAGAAATAGTGATAGTTCAGAAGAAATTTCAGCTGTCAACTACTTTTGAATCTAATATGCAAATTAATACGATGATTTTATGGTTGAATACATCTCTTAAATCTTCCGAAATCTACGCCTCTGAAAAGCAAATTTCTATTATTGATAAAATTATGGCAAAAATACTATTTTTCTTGATGCAAAATTCAAAGTTCCAAGAGCAAATCCAATTATGAAATTTTATTTTCACTTTAGAATGAAATTTCAAACTGTGTTTAAATATTTTGATTTAAATGCCATTAATAAAAACCGTTTCGTTATTTCTATACATGACCGAAGAATTATAAAACATATGAATAAAGACGCTTGTAGAGTAGTAAAAAAAAGTACGAATAAATTTACTTAACATTGTTCAAGCACAAATGTTCTGAAAAATCACTGATTGAAACGTTGATAAAAGCACTGGAGTTTAAATAGATAAATTTAAGCATGCAAAGAGGACACATTCATACAAAAAAGGACTCTAGAAAGAAAAATTATAACTTTGTCAAATTCGTGCACTCATCTCACATAATTCCAAGCTTACTGATCAATTTCTACTTATTTGAAATCAGGCATATCAAAGACAGTCGAAATATAGGCTGGCAGTCTTCAATTTTCGAACGAAGTCTCTAGTAGGAATTTATTCTCTGCCTATTGTTATTAAGTACCTAGATTGATGTAGATCATTTTTCAACTGAGCAGAACCAATTTCAATAATGATATATGAGTAGGAAATGAAAATGGATATCAAAGATAAAGTTCTCAAGAATTATTGATCGACTCATATTTATTCATTCTTACTTAAAATTTCAACAATATTTTTTCGAAGAAATATATTGCCATCTGAAAGAAATTAGAAAGAAACCAAAAATAATTTGTTTTCTGTTCCCGAAGAGTAAATATCTCTAACTGAGATTATACATTCTTATCTGAAAAAATGAAAGTAGAAAATAGTAAAAAATAACCGTGCTCCTAATCAAGAAAGTGCTTCAGAAAACTGAGGAAAAACAATGACAAAAACACAGGAAGACAAAATCTAAACAATTCAGCCGCGTACGATTCTGGATTTAGAAACCGTTATCTCCTTGGGAATTTCTAAGGAATTTATTCCCCCCGAATCGAAGTACTTAAAAATTATGAATATTTGCATTCCTTTTCAGATGTCTTCTATGCCTTTCTCGACACGCGCACCATTGCTTTGGAAATATTGTGCAGTTACTTGAAGTTTCCTACTAAAAAGATCGAAACTATGCTTTTTTAAAAGCAACTCTATTTTCTCTTCGCTTCTGATCAGGGAAAACGTTAGAAGAATATTTGTAACCAAATATCTTGTTCAGAACAGATTACTCGCCCGAATAGAACAGAATACAGGAGTGAAAAGAATAGGATTTTTGAAGAGGATTAACATTGTTCGATGAATTATAAACAGTTAAATAACACCGAGAATGCTATTTAACTGTATTGTAGTGCAAGATTTTTTTAAAATTTAAAAGTAATTTTCTTGGCATTAGTTAGCAAAAAATCACTCCGGAGATGAGAAGCCCAATGCATCCTAATACAAGTACATGAATTTAACGTTTCCGAGGTTTTTTTTACTTTGTACACATTTAAATCTTTTTTAAGTATATCAAAAATTTTACAGTTACTTAATAGATATGAAACATCAGCCCAGCTCCCCCCTTGAAACACTTTTTAGAAAAACATTCAGCATTTATCAGATATTGAACATTTTTACAAAGATTTAAAAACATTTTTCGCTACAGTTTCACTTTGCCTATCTTTTAGATGCCTTTTTACGCAGAAAAATATAACCATGATTAATACCTGCATGCATTGCACTATTCTTATGTACCTCCGAAAAAAATAATTTTTTGGCCGAATTTCACCAAAACTTCTATCGTTTCTCTTATACTTCATTAATTACAATAAAGTGAATGAAATAAGAGAAAAATCGCTACCCTTAGATTTAAAAATACATTAAAATTAAAAAATGAAAATAATGCTATCGTAGAATACAAATTTTAATGGAAGTATTTTTTTTTCTTTACTAGAAGTGAAGTTCACAATATTGGCATGCATGCCTTTCATTTTGACTATTTTGCATGCTCTTAGCCCACAAGCGTCTATTTATTCACAAAAAATTTTCCAAACTGAATGTTTGTCTGTTTATTTCCTTTATAAATGAATTCGAATCGAAATTTGGCGAACGATAATGAGGTTTTCGTGATGTTCTTACTTTCTTCCTTAAGAAATTTGTTTACATTATTTAACCCGATGACAAAATTTACCTCTTAATCCGTTTCGTTACCCAACCTGAATTCCTATCATACGATTTAATTGTTCATTTTTACCTTAGGATAATGCTTAACAAAATTCTTACACTTTCAGACAAGTCATCTTCCGGTTTTAAATTGCGCGTAAATGTTTATAAAGCAGTGAAATATTTGGAGCGCTTTAAAATGGAAGAAAGAAATAAGAGCTTTTATTTCGCATTCACAGCCTCATATGTGTGAACCTCAGCGAAAAATATTTTTAGAAAACATTCTTTTCAACGGAGAAATATGTGCCTTTTCATTTCTACTGCACACGATCCGAGAACGCATTGCAGATTCAAGGAGCTGGAATACTCGTCAGAGGCCTAAACCTTCGTTCGCTTAGGGAGTTCATTTTTACAAAGGATTTCATTGTGGTATGTCGTGAATTCAAAATCTGAAGAAACTGCGGCATATATGTGTATGACGCTCTAAGGCTTTCATTTCATTTTTTCTCTAACATCCTCCTTATTTCGTTTTAGAAAATATTGGGAACTGAATATTCATCCACATGGGTAGGACAGTATGTGTAGGATGTTCTATCAGGAGGGTTCAAGACCTGTATCGACATTTCAGTAATGTGCAATATTGCTGAGAAATACATATGCAGGAGATATGCTATTTGCAAGAAAATACCATTTCTATACAAAGTATAATCGATTTACATATATATTTTTATCTAAAGGTAGATACTTTGAGTAGATAAGGATACATTAATTATTTTAATTAAACCTCGTTGAGTGTTTGGCGTAAAATACATGTATTTTTAAAACAGTGTTTAATGTATATTTGTTCTTTTATATCATAATTTCTTTGATTTTTTTTACTATATATTAAGAATTTTAACAGTAATTAGAACCAATATTGAAAAGATATGTTTTTTTATGGTTTTTGATTATTAACAAAATATTTTCTCTTTCGTCTAGTATTTTATATAATCCTGAAATTAGATTTTTTAAAGAGAAATATATGCATTAATTTTCTTCCTGAGTAATGGATATTCATTCACATGGGTAGGACAGAATGTGTAGGATGTTCTATCAGGAAGGTTCAAGACTTGCATCGACATTTCAGTAATGTGTATTGCGCCGTAATACTGCTGCGAAATAAATATGCAAGAGGTAAAAAATAGGCGTTCTTGAAAAGTTTACCGGCGAGTTATATATGCTGTGCGGAGAAGTATTCCATACAAGATCGTGTGTATGTCTACTATTTTATGGTTGTTAGTGTGGTTTCTCAGGAGATCGTTGGAAAGAAATGAGAGAAATATAGTGGATTGCTGTTGTAGAATCTCCAAGGTTTTCTTGCGTTATCGATATGTAGGATTTGAGTAGTTGTAGGTATAATCTTTTTTCAGTATGGATGTATTTATATTTCTTTAAACATTAAACAGATCAAATAATATGAATTGTATACGTTTCGAAACCAGAATTTTTCAAAATGGTGAAATTTGAGGATAAGAGGTAGAAAAATTCTTTTAATATCATATCCTCTATTCCTTTTTTATAATTATCTGTTGCTATAATCATAATTTGCAAGAAAATGCCATTTCTATATAAAGTATAATCGATTTAGGTATATATTTTTATTTCAAAGTAGATATTTTGAGTAGGTAAGGAGAAATTAATTATGTTAATTAAACCTCGATGAGTGTTTGATGTAAAATACATGTATTTTTAAAACAATGTTTATTGTTTATTTGTTCCTTTTATATAATACATTTCTTTGATTTTTTTACTATATATTAAGAATTTTAGCAATAATTAGAACCAATATTAAAAAGATATATGTTTTCTTATGGTTTTTGATTATTAACAAATTATTTCCTCCTTCGTCTAGTATTTTGTATAATCCTGAAATTAGATTTTTTTGTATAAAAGAGAAATATATGCATTAATTTTCTTCCCGAGTTCACTTGTTTACATTTCATCATACAATAGTTCTGTTGGAAGTGCGCTTTTGTTAAGTCAAATTTTATTTTCAGTTTTTACTATCTAAACACTTGCTTCGTGTGCATATATTCAAAAAACTAAGTCCTTATAAAGTTTTTCAAAATCCAATTTATTTTAATATTCATTGATATTGTTTCAAAAACACAAATATAGCTTAAAATAGTTTAACTGTGATTTCAGATCAATGTATCAAGATACTAAGATATTTGTCGAACAAGCTGCTCAAAAGTTTGCATTTTAGCAAAGTCCATTTTCGATTTTACCGAAAAATTTCTAAATTTTAATAAAAGAAATGCTAATAATTTCTGCATTTAGTTACATCACTTTTCTTATAAAAGATTAACTGACAGATTGAATATTTGTTGAAGAATTAAAGATATTTCTAAATCCACTAAAAAGTTATTTGCTTAATGATCTTTGATGGCTGATGAATAAGTGTTTAATTTTCGGATTAAGGACTTAATAGACCTTCGCTAATATGTTACAAACCCAGACAAAAGAGCTAGTTCGTTCTCACACTAACAGGCTGTATACATCCAGTACTCAGGAACAATAGTTTTATGTATAGAAATTCAAATTTTCAGATTCACGGAAGCGACAGTGGTGAATTTCATTATTACCCTCTATCTCCAAAACATTTGTTGTCACTTACTGGAGTGGTTTGTCCCTATATCTTCGGAACTTAACAGTCACAGTTATAGAAAGGAATAAACATCGCTCAGCAACAAACGATTGGGCAAATTCTAAAAGTCAGCGTGAGTTTCTCGAGGAAATGCAAATTTTCAGCTACTGCATTTTATTTGAACACTGGTTAACAGAAAGACAAATTTTATTTCTTCACATTTCAACTTTTTGTTAGTATATTATAACTCGTCTCCATAGCTGTTCATAAGAATCTATATGGCTGTCCATAAGAATCTACATAGCTGTCCATAAGGATCTACATGTCTGTCCATAAGGATCTACATAGCTGTTCATAAGAATCTATATGGCTGTCCATAAGAATCTACATGGCTGTCCATAAGGATCTACATGGCTGTCCATAAGGATCAACATAGCTGTTCATAAGGATCTACATAGTTGTTCTGATTATTATTGTTAATTATAATCAAGATTAGCTTTGCAGATCACAAATTATTCTAACTTAATAGCTCTGTTTCTTTCAGGCCATTCTCGTGCTGATCATTAGATGTATTTACCACCATTATCCCATTCACAAAGGTCCTATAGTTTCATGGTTGATTTTCCTTATTTTCTTCAGAACATGATTACAGTCTTTAAATAACTGTAAATTATTTATTGAGGGTCTTAGAAATTTATCTTCTCTAGTTGCCTCTCAATATTTTCGTACGTCTATTTAAGATGAACAAATTGAATCACCGATTCTGATGTTGGAATTCCAGCAAGGCACCAAAACTATTTTCTTGGATAGTTTCCACTCATATAATTTGAATTAGATGAGTAACTAAAATAGTGTTGGTTAGCACCAAACATTTCAGCCGTACACTCCAGCATTGGCGAAATCGAACTCTTGCCACAAAGGAAAAACTTAAGTTTGCAAAGAGATATGAAAATCAGAGATAACGGGGTCTGAACTGCAAAGAGGAAGAGGGAATATTTCACAACAGATGTCTGCAATGAGACGTTCCGTTGCAGCCACCGTATGGAGATGGGCAGTGACAAATTATCGAAACACAACGAAGCATCTTCACTGATGCTTGCCCTAACAATGTCTCTGTTTTGCAGAAGATTCGAACTAATCAGTGCGCATGTACACTTTACAGCTACGGCTTAAATTGCCAACGTATCTTACTTTCTGGATGACACATATTAACGATTCTTTCTTATCGGCCTGTTCAATTATCATTTTTGCACACTTCAGTTTTAATCAAATACAATTTGTACTTAAAAATTTTCTTTTTTAAAAATAAAACATATTGCTATGTTGTACTTAAAAAAATATTTTTTCAATAACTGTGAAGCAATATAGTCAGAAATGAGAAAAAATCCGACTTATAAAACAAATCCTTGTTTTTTTTCCTTAAAGCTAATTTATTTGGAAAAAATTAAACCTCAAAAAAGCAACGAGATAACCAACGTCAAAAGCAGTGACATAGGAGTGAAAAGAGGCATTTCTCTCAGTCGAAGGGAAGAAAACTAGTCTTTGTCCTTGTCTAAATTGTCCTTCTCTTCTCCATCAAGCTACTTGAACGAGATGAGAGCACACGATCTTTCATCATTCCTCTAAGTGGGCGAGAAGTTGGTGTAGGAAGAAAAACTAGATAGCTTTTATTCTCTTTCTACTTTGTCATTTTGTTAAGCAACAGATTCTTAGATTTTTCTAAGGAACTCGGAGCTTGAAAAATGGTTTTGGGACGAAGATTTTTTCTTCCTTTTTTATTATTTCAATAGAGCAGCAATGCTTAAAATAGGTTATTGATTTGAAGAAAGAAAGAGGCCACAGATCCTTCAAAAATATATTCCTGAATGAATTTTATCTTAAGAGTGTGTTATGAAATTTGTAATGAAAGTGGTCATTTTTTCTAAAGCAAGCTGAGAAAGAAAAAAAGGTATCTTGTGCTTTCATGAAAAGAATTCTTAAAATTTTTATGAAATATTTCTTTCTTTAAATCTTAAATTGTGTGAGGAATAAAATAAATGTTATTTATAAAAATATATTTAATATTACGTTTTATGTATATTTAGGACAGCAAATAATTTTATGAAATAATGCTTCGTCAAAATAATAACTGGTAAAAATTTCGCAACATTTGCAGATACATTTGTTGCTTTTAATTTTCTTCCAGGATTATTATCAAAGGAAACTTTACACTTCTTGGTATACTAGAGAGGAATTAAATTTTGTACATTTGTGTGTTCATGTTGTCAGTGTGTTATTTTAAAATTTTCATAACATAACGATCAATTGATCATGAAATAAATTAAGGTATCCGACTGCGTTCGGAGACATTTTTTTGAAAAATAACTTATATATATTTTTTAATGTTATTTTTCAACTGCATATGTTTTAAAACTATGAAAATATTGTAAAATTAGGCTTTCAAAACAATATTTTTTAAAAAAACTGAGAAATTTGAAGAAAAATGACTAAAATATTTGCCTAACGCTAACAGTCATAGACAAAATCATATTCTAAATATACATAAATCCTTGTAGGAGTACATTTTTATGACAATTATCTGTGTTATGCTCTAAAATATTTCTTATACTTCAAAATAACTTTGAGATATAGCTGAACATAGTTACTAAACTGGTAATTTTTCATAAAAAATGCTTTTCGTTTATATTTAAGCACTTAAAAATAATACTTGATTTTAAAATTGTCCTTAGTTTTTAGAGGAAAACATCATGCATATTACAGAAAACAATCTCAGAAAATTTCATATCAATACTTGAATAACTGTTTGAGAAATCATTGTTACGGTCGATGGTTTTCCTCAAAAATATCATTTCTCAGAAAACACATTTAAAGTTTTTATGCAACATAAAATAATGCTTACAGTTCGGTAATAAAACAGCTGTAACTCCATTTGTAATTCACGTAGAGTAAAAAGTGAGACAGTTTTAGAAGGCTGATTAAACAGGCTTCCAGCTTCAGATATTTTTTTATCATATTAAAAAAAGCCTTTCTCATAAGATCATTAATTAGTGTTATGAATAATGATTCTAATTTTTAGCTGCTTTTGCTGAATATATTCGGGATGTCTCTAGAAAAACACATTAATTAGCAATTTGTATTTTTATCTCTGCGTATGTACATGGTTAGCAAGAAATAAGTTTCCCACTTCAGAGGCAATAGAATGCGTTCTATTGGTCCAAATGAGATAAAATTTGAACTACATATAATTCAAATGAGGCGCTTCACATTTATTAAATTAAAAATATTAGTACAAAAAACCACCGCCGATAAGTGGTTCTGTAATACACAGAAAAACATTTAATATGCTTTATAAATGTTAAATAATATAAAAAAAGTAGCATTAAAACTGCTCACTGTGTAACCCTTCATGTTCAACAATGTGCTCTAATCGCAGAACCATACTTTCCACAGCTGAACGGAGTGAGTCTGCCGGAATATCAAGAACATGGCGCCGAAGGCTGTCCTTCAGATCTGGCAGAGATTCTGTCCTTTTACGGTAGATATTGTCTTTCAGGAAACCCCACAACTAAAAGTCTCAGGGGGTGATATCCGGGGAACGAGAAGGTCATGCTGTTGGAAAGTGACGGCTGAAACAAAAGTTGTACATTGCATTGACATACAAAAATAGAGAGATTAAAGAAAACAAATTTTTAAATTAAATATTTTTTATTAACGATTTTTTAAATATTATTACTGCCAACTTTAAATTAATATTGTTCAAGAATATCTAAATAACAAATTATTGTAATGATGCACATAACCAACACATGAGAAACAAATAAAAATGTACACATTAATACAAAACGCTGCAGACCTTAAAATACTAAGAAAATAAGAAATTGAAAGAAAGTAGAGTGCACTCTGTAGAAACTACATTGTTTAGTTGCAAAACTGGGCCAAAAATGCTGAAAATGCACATTTTTATTACTGCAGTTGAACTGGTTAGATGAAGTTAGTGCTAAAATTATATGATTGGTGAAATTACAGAATTTACTGCCACTCAGTTCATATTTAGCTCCATGAACTCTGTTTCTAAAATACGCTGTTTCCCATCTCATATTCACATTATCTCATTATGCTGATCATATTAGTAGCATACCATCGTTGTGAAGAGGACCAAGACAAAAGGTGGACTGTTTTCTCAGCACTTCAAATCCTTGTATTTCCTTTCAAAATGAATTTTTTCGTAAACTTAGCATGTCATCTTTTTGCAGATCTCGTTATCACATTCGCAGAATTTTAATTGAGCCCGTTTGCACGTCTGAGAGGAAGAGATACGAAGGAAGAAAATCCAACGGATTCGAACGTTTTTTTCAGTATCTTAAAGCAATATCACAAACGAAACACTTCAGCCAGGAGACGCTCAAAACCAATTTTCACACAAAAGCTTCCGCCTCTCAGAATGGCGAGTATATAGTTCCGTGGAATAAAAGTAATTTACAATTTAATAAACTTGAAACATTAAAAGAAATTACATAAAAAGTTAAAGCAATTAATAATTTAGTTGATTACTAGAAAAATAAATATGATAAATTGAGATATTTATTAAAACTGTAAAAAATTCCGTTGATAATTTAAAAGTTGCCAAAGTTGCCACGAGATAAGAAAGAAACTTTGGTGGCGAAAATCTAAATTATTTAAAAGTATTGTTAAAGCCGAAAAATGATGTAGATGCAATTTTGCAATCTAACACATCTGTGAAATGCAGTCTTAGCAATTGCTTTACACGACGATCAATGGGAGGAGGTGTGACATCCTGCATTAAAATGAAGTCCTGAAGGCATCCACGCTGTTGAAGTTGTGGGATTACAAAATCCCTCAACATATCACGGTACCGTTGTCCTGTGACGAAACAGGTTTTGATTGCTTCTGCAGTTATCTCTTCAAAAAATACGGTTCAATGATAAAGTTGCCACCATGCTGTTAAACCACACCATGCTGTAACTTTGTCAGGATGCAAGGTTGTTCGTGGATGGATAGCGTGAGGGTTTTCTGCTGACCAAATTCGACAATTGTGGGTGTTAACGTGCCCATTGAGGCAACAGTGGGCTTCGCAACTCCACGGAATGTTCCATGGCCAAGTGACGTCAACCTTCATTCGAGCAAGGGACTCAAGTGCTAAAGTTGTATGAACCTCTTAGTCCCCGTCCTGAAATAGGTGCACAGGCTTGATTTTGTAGGAATAAAAATTCAAAATCCGCCGTAAGATTTTTCGTACAGTGGAATACGGCATATCTAATCCTCGGGAAAGAACTGGCAAACTCTCACTACCTTGCGGCGACTGACTGCTGGCTTCAACGACCGCGGTTGCCAAATCTTCGAGATAGGAGACGGGATTTGCGTTCGTCATCTACCTGGAAGAATGCCAAGTCACCCAGTTGTTTCAAATTTCTGTATCATCTTGCGTAGGGTACATGATGACATTGGACCTCTTCGTATCTGCTTCACACGACGGAATTCTTTTACAGCTGCAACGGAGTTGTACTGGTTAGGGTAGAACAATTTTACCAGCAGCGCTTTTTCTTGCAACGTCGACATGCTGTGCAGAGAAGCAACTCATGGTCGTGCAGAATCCTCCTTCTTTTTATACAAAGAATAATGCTAATAGGTATGCGCTGTAACGCAAATGATGTTTCACGTTTTCCATAAATGAAAATAAATACCATTTGTGTTATAGCGCCATCTATTGGTGAATTTGGGTACTAATATTTTTTCTTTAATAAATGTCAAGCACATCATTTGAATTATCTGTAGTTCAAATTTTATCTCATTTCGACCAATAAAACGCATTCCAGAGCCCTCTGAATTGGGGTCGCACAGACATACATTTGTAGTAGTAGTAGAATGATAGATCTGAGACGTATGCTTGATATAAAGCCGGTTTCTCCACAATTGAGGAAAAATCTGAGAACTAAGTCTCTAATTGAGGACTACACAGAGATGAGAGTCGGCATCACCGCCCACTCTCCAACTTGATTCGGAATGGATTTCATACATTTGTTACCTATTGTCTTTCATGAGGAAACAAAGGACATGGCGTCACAGAACAGCCTAGAATTAGATGTTAGACGATATCCACATTTGTATCAACCTAAATCAACTCCATACCTTTGTTTTTAATTTCACTACGCTGTTTTCATTCCTTTCAAACGCGTGAATATGTTTATTAACAAATAATTGTTTTCTAGTTGTAGAAGCTGGTGTTATAACCGTTCATTGTTCTCTTTGCAATTGTTCTTTTTGCTTTGCTGGTTTTTCCAATTACATATAGAGTTTTTGAGAAAATATTCACTTCCTCTTCTTTCCAAAACAGAAATAAATAATAAAGAAGGCATTCATTTCTGACTCAGGACGAGCCAACAGAAGTGAAGTTAATGTTATTCTATAAATAAGGTGTTCATTTAATTAACATGCATGAATCACTTTCCAATAGGAAAATTAAGTTAATAAGTTCACAAACAATTGTTGTTAAAAGTAATAATACATTCTACAGCGCAACGCTATGATAGGGGCTTCTTTTGTATTCAGAAAAATAATTTAACAACGCACACACTTAATAAGGTCATGAATACGTCCGGTATAAAACACAAATAGCACAAAATGTCAATTTCACTAAATTAAAATGCCTTGCAAATAACATTATCATAACATATATTTTCATAACAGCCCTTTCTGATCCTAAAGAACATAGAATATAATAATTAATTTAATAATTATTTAATAATGATGATAAATTTTAATCATATACTGAGAAAAAATCTTTCTGCGCGCATGCCTATTCGTAAAAAATTAACAATAAAAAATGTCGAAAATGTAACTATTAGACTTTATACGATCAAAAACTTTAAAATATTTTATAACAAGATAAAAGTAGTTTCGACAAAAAACATTAAGCACACAAAATATCATATTGCATCTTATAAGTAACTAGCAGCCTTCGGTCACCAGCTTGTTCGCCTTGATTATAATTTTAATTGAATCTTGCATCATTTTATATTCCTGGTTCCCTTAATAACGTAAGTAGATTGTTGTAGATATTTATCTCATGCTATTTTAGTGGCCTCGACGTGTGCGTTCATATACCCAATATTCTCAGAGAGCTTGGTTTAGAGATTCCACAAAAAATTGTGATGAAATAAAATATGAGAAAACAAAAGGTATTATGATATTGCATTCGCTCTCAACAATGAAAGAGAAACACAGAATTAAATATTTATTTAAACAATGAAAACTGTTTGAATTGCGTTGCAACATTGAAAAGTATTGTTGTAAATTACGCCAAAAAATATTTAAAAGGTTATCAAAATTATTGAACGGCAACTTAATTGATATCATTGAAAAGATAATTGTTTGTAGCTTCAGATGGCGTAAAAATGATTTTTGTGCTGTAATATTGTTGTTTAGGAAAAACGTCAAAATTTAGCTTAATTTTTACTTAATTAAAATTCTAATTAAAATTTCAAAAAAGGCTCCGAGGTACACATTTCCACCCAACACAGAATGCTCTTGCCAAATTTCATAGCTCCAAATCGAGCGGTTTGTCTAGAGCGCCAAACACACACATTCTCATTTATTATTAGTAGAGATAATAGTTAATTTATGATAGAAATATATTTCAATAGGAGCAATATAAATTTCATTTATTTTTCATAATTTTCTTCCAATAACTAATTTTTATAGCGTTTCAGCCTCCATTTTTAATAAATTTTTATTATCGAAACTTATGGGTTAGTGAATGATCGGGAATCACTCCAGGAATATATTTATTTTCCTGAAAACGAAAACTTTTGACTTTTCTAGAAAAAAAAGTAAAAACTACGATTAACATACAATAAATATGCAGACGGGCTAATTACAAGTTTTTTTTGGACTCCGGAAGAAATTTCGTTTTATCTAATTAGTTAGGAGATGCGTTGCAAGACGGGGAATTTGCCCTTTAGTCTTTTTTGGATTCCCCGAAAAAATTTATATCCATCTTGACTACAGAAAACACTTGCACTTCTCTACTAGTTGGAAGTAGTGTTATTTGCATAAAGAATTTCATCTCCACGCTGAATATCCCTGAGTAAACGGTAGTCTGAGTTGCTTTGGCGGAATGAGACTGTGGTTGTCTTGACTTTTATTCCTGTTTCGCTTTATCGAACTTAAATAAGAAAGACAAATTCGCGAGATTTCTGGACAAATTGGAAAGAACTGTTTCAGTGTCTGAAGCGAACAGAAAAAATATATAGAATTCCATTCGATTTACCACTGTCGATTAGATTTTAACATAAATTCCCGTAAAAACTGCCGAGCTTAACTTGGTTGTTACCCTAGAAAATGTTTTGCTGCGTTGTTAGCGTATTCAATCTTTTTTCCTTTTGGAAAGCCAAAGGAAATCTTTTATTTGAAACTTCCAGTAACATCATTCCCTTAAAGAATTGCATTTAGAAGAAAATCGAATTATTAATTTCATGGGGTGCGGAATCATATATCCATGGAAAGGTTTGCCATTTTTCGGTATAATGGTTTTGTCTATAATAAATTATATTTTTCAGCGTTTTTAGAATTGATTCTTTTTATCTATGCTTAAATTCAAACCTAAAAACACATTAATTTCCGAGTGACGCGGACTTTCAGTTTTTACCTCTCAAAATCTAATAAACGTAACTATAACTATCTGGTTAACATCTCAAGCTTCTTTCTGTGGAACCCTCCTTCTGAGGTAATGAAAGCTTTTGATGCTTTACAAACTCTATTTCCGTATTGAATGTCTCAACGGTTACCTGCGTGTTGTGGCTTTAAAAAATTGGTCTTGGATTGAATCACTTAAACTACTTAAAAACTTTGAATCAATCTTTTATCTCTTCAAGTATATTGTCTGCTCTTTAAACAAAGTTCTATTACTGCTGCAATTCCTTCCTTATGTCTCTACATTTCCAAGATCGCTCCTAACGTTATATACAGGGTGTTCATTAATTATTGTCGGGGTTTCCGTACCTCATAACTTTCGAATAAAACATATTACGCAAAAACCGATTACGTATTCGTAAATTACAACTCAAAGTATTTTATTAATGATATTAAAAAGATTAATGAATTTGCACATGGCTGCCCTTCGTGGCTCGTAACACATCGAGACGAAATTCGATTTCCCTCCAAGTGTTCTCCAGCATTTGTGGGGTAACATTTTGGATCGCAGTTAACAATTCTGCGCTTCAGTTCATCAAGGGAGGGCACAGGGGTCTTGTACACAATGTAACTGCACAGCTGCTTGTCTCGTTGATTTTTGTGGACTGCGAGTAAACGTTTCTTGGATGCGATCAACATTTTCCTGCGAAGTGCTCGGTCTTCCCGCTCCCTTTCGGTGTAGAACGCTACCAGTTTCCTGAAATTGTGTTAACCAGCGTCTGATAGAATTATCCGAAGGAGGAGCTTTCTTGTACGTGGTCCTGAAGCGACGTTGAGTAGTTATGACTGATTTAGTTTCGAAAAACCACAAAACACACATTGCTTTTTCTTGCTCGGTCGCCATTTTTATTTATGACGTCATAATTACCCAGACTGCAAATGCGCTAAGATCGCATTGTTGCCACGTAAAATTCTTTGAGTTGTAATTTACGAATACGTAATCGGTTTTTGCGTAATATTTTTTATTCGAAAGTTATGAGGAACGGAAACCCCGACAATAATTAATGAACACTCTGTATTATAAGATCCTAATTTTACTAAACCAGGTGAAAATTATTTAGCATTTTTTTAAACTGAGATTATTCAAAACGTGATTTAATGAAATAGAAATTGAATACAAATTATTTTTTCAGGAAAGGAGCCATATAAATAGCAATATCATATTCTAAGCGTTAATCCTTAACCCAGAAATTTGCAAAAATAATTCTTTACAGTCGTTTAAGTTAAATATTAACGCTGGGCAGCGAATACAGATAAAGACTTGAAAATGTGTTTAGCTGATAGAAACAACACGAATGAAATAACTATATTTCATCGCCGAAATGAGAATTGCTTCGAAATGCACTTTTGCGCAAAATTTGATAATGTTATAACATCTATAAACCTAATATTTTTCTTTCGTTTAAAAATTTTGCAACAGTTGTTAATTAACAGGGAGTAGACTCTAATACGTTTTAATTTCTAATACTTATAAAGGAATTATTCTTATTAATTACATATTTCTCTTATTAATTAATTACTTTCTAATACTTCATAAACTATAATTTTTAGATTCCAAAAACTTCTTACTAGAAAGAAGTATGCAGTTATTTAACGAAATGCGAGTTCAGAAAGAAATACAGAAAAAATATATTGCTGTAAATTCAAAGATTATTACATGCAATCACTTTTGACATGCATTTTATTTGGATCAACACAGTATAGTACACATCTGTATACAGATATTGCTGTATATTCAAAGATTATTACATACTATCACTTTTGGCAAACATTTTATCTGGCTCAAGACAGTATAGCACACATCTGTATACAGATATTTTCTTTGTTTGAAAAAATGAAATATAGAATACAATAAAAATGTACATTTGCATATACTAATGATAATTTCAGTTCATATATGCATTTCTACTCCTAGCATTTTTCGTAAAATTCAGTATAAAATTTATCCGAAACATGAAATATGTTAACACTAAGGAAAAATAACACTTTGACAGTTTATGTAGGCTATAACTCTTAACGATTTCGGAACAGATTTACAAATTCATTTATTTTTTTCGGTGGGACGATATTCGTGTTTCCGTTTTACTCAGTTATTTAACACTTAAGTAAATATTTGCCTTTCTCGTGAAAATAAAAAAGAAATCTAGTTATTGCTATTTGAGTGTTTTATGAATACAAAGCTTAAAGTAATCAGAAAGTATTTCTTGTAACGTCATCAGTATTTTAGATGACTTATGATTTAAGAACTTTTCGATAAGTCTTCTAAGCGAAAGAACAAAACATGAGACTGTTTAAAAAAATGTGGAACAACATAAATGGAATTTCCTCATCTGAATTATTTTTTCTTCTCATTGCTTTGCGATATAAAGACTTAAATTATATGTTTAAATGTTTTACTTTTTCAGAAAATTAGAAGAATCTCCAGAATTCTTTTTGTTCAACAGCCCATGCAATTCATTTTCATGTAAAACTGGAATTTTCCACATCAATTAAAAAATTAGCAAATACCTATCTTTAGAACATATTTCTAGAAAAAAATATTTTTAATTATCAATTATCAATTCTAGAACAGAACCAGAAGAATTTAAGATAACTATTAAATTCTGTAGTTTTCATTCACAAATCTCATTGAATTACAATAATAACGGAGTTAATTTCAGTATTTGTTTAAGTATTAATTCCACCTCAGTTATTTTCTTCGAAAGGTAATTAAAAATTGATGAGGTGATTGTTTTTAAAAAGTACATAGGAAAAAAGATTTATTAAATACCTTTCATATATTAGCACATGAAGAAAATATGCTGTGTATTTTATTTTTCGGAACATTCACTTGTCGTGTCACTCTTTCAAGTTTTATTTAAAATTAATCTATTTACCTAAATAATAATAATTCTTTTCATTCTCAGAGTTATTTATTTAATGTATATGATGTGTAAGTTAATTTAACATAACATTGTACTGCAGAACTTTACTGTAAAAAGCCGTGTGCTTACTACATTCTTTGTTCGAATCCTGGTTTTAGGAAACTGCACTTTAGTAACCGTCCCTTTCAAAATTGTAATTTGTTCCTTTCCCTCTTCGTGGAAAATTTATTCCTGGATAGGCATTGCGCTTTTTAAGAAAACATCTGGTTCGAACCCAAAGAATTCCTTTTCCATGGGAGGTTTATTGCCTTGTTTATCTGTGAGAAAGTCACAGCTGCAAAAAGGGTCCAGAGAAATCTTTTTCCCACAGATAAAGAATTTGGACAGTGGCAAGGAATGCCCAGCTGTTTCCTGTCTTGACCTACTAATTGGCCATTTCGAGCTATTTTGAATTCGTGAGAATGTTCGTTTGCGGGGCTTGGTTCTTCCTGAGGGACATTAAGGCTCGAGGGTCCAGTTGCCCCCTGGGGTGATTTCTTTCTGTCAGCTGGTCGAGAGAAAGAAGATGCCATTAAAAAATGTTGGGGTCAAAAGAATCAAATTGATTGGCTCTTGGAGTCTTACGTAGAAGAAGGTTGACCCTTGTTTATCAATTGTGATCACGCTTTTCATTGGGGGTGGGGTCGTTGAATTTGTTTTTTTGGTTTGGCGAAATATTGAATCAATAGTTAAAGTGGATTTGGCGAAAACTTTAAAAAGGGTTTACTGTTAAAAAAGAAATTGTGGTGCGGAGCATGTGGGGTTAGAGTATGGTTTTTTTTTTGGCAACTCGCTCTCGGCAAACTTGTATATAAGTAGATTTTTTTTGGGATTGAGGGGGATTGATTTTTTTGGAGAATGAGAAGGAAAGAGAGATTGTGGCGGCGAGAGGCTGATTATAATCATAGATGGAGAAGAAGCAGCGATGTGGCTAAAGACAAGAAAGAAGTCTTTGCTTTTGACTTCGATTCTAAATAGCTTTAACCTGTAATAGCAAGAGGAGCGCGCCACGCTGGATCATAGAGCATGGCCTTCTAATCTACGTAAAATCTTGAAAATGTACTGACATATTCATTACTTCTATTGAGATTTTAGTTTTTTGGGCCGGACTGGAATTTGGTGAAATAGCCCTCTGTTTATCACATGCTTACCGTAAGGATTTTAATTGTGAATGAGCAGACCATTTTAAATGAGAACTACCTCATATCAGAGCATGTTTGAGAGGACGAAGATTCTCGCTTATATCTTGACATCTTATTAATGGATCAAAGAGTTAAACCTTGCGTCGACATGGCACCTATCATCCTCATGCAAATAAATTGGCGTATCAATAATGAATAACACCCTGCTTCTTGGAAGGCCTATAGAGATTCCGAGACTTTCACCAGTCAGAGTTTCCCAAAACTTTGCATAATAGTCCCGACTGGTCATCATGGAGGAGTGATAGAGTTTGACACCAGCCCTTGCTTATAACATTCGTCTACCTGGCCCTTGTGCAACATTCTCACCAGGTCCTTTAATTCAGAACATTGTGTTGTAGAGACCCAGCTAGCCATCTTGCTGCCTTCTCCCAGAGCTTCTTAAAATATTAAGTACCTTGATTTAAATTTAC
>BGPR01003542.1:0-10766 GCA_013235015.1 Araneus ventricosus
TAGTTTAATAAGTGTTTATATTGAAAATGTTACTTGAATTTTGATTGTTTGGAAAATATTTAACTATATATATATATATATCTTAACTTTTACTTTTTTCCTCCATCAGAGTAAAAAAAATCAATTGACGTATTTTGTATAGCTGTATTACATATATTTTCTTTTCAAAAATATGCAGTTATCGTAATATTGGTTTTGACAAAAAGTGAATAAATGCTTGGTTGTAATTTTTTCATTTTTGGCCTATGATAAGCCTTTAAGTTAATTTCATTTAAATGTCATTTTTCTCTTTAGTTCTTTCTTGTGTGTTGACGAAAGAATGGCGCTCTATAATCCTTTCCTAAACACTGTTGAGTTGGTGAATTCGAGAAAAAAGTCTGAAAAATTTTCTAATAGCAATGTAAAAAATATGTTTACATATATATAATAAGAAATCACATAAGAAGATATTTCAGAGTGCGTTATGTCTGGGATTGCCATAATTGCCAAGCATTGATACGGGACGTGTAAGTGCTAAATAAATAAAACATGAAAAAAAAATGGGTACGTAATGGCTTATTATACTCTGATAAAAAAAATCAATAAAGTTTAAGCAATCCAATAAAATGACCACGTAAAATAATAAACTTGATTTTACTTTCTTAATTATATCATTTTCTTCTTTCACATAATTATAAAATTGGGCGCAAGTCATTTTAAAATTACAATGATGCTGAGTTTAGGGAGAAAACGGGACAAATAGTAATACGGGACTTATTAGTGAAATACGGTAACTGTCACGTATATACGGGACGTATGGCTGCCCTATTTATGTCATATATCTCATAATGCATCTGAAGATAACTAAATTTAAAAAACATCCTGCTATTTGGTTAAAGTAACATGGAAATCAGTTGGACCCAAATTAACACCTAGCTTTAAACAGTTTTCACTTACATGCAAATCAAGATACTTTATAGTTGAAGCTATCTTTGAACACATATAGAGATTGAGAAATTTATACTGCAAAATAATAATGTTGCAGTTATTGTGCATCCACTACAATATTTAAATCAGAAACTGCATTGACGATATTTTATAACAAAGGGCGTAATTTTCCCTATAGTTGTTATGCATCAGCTTGAAAAGGTGATCATTTATAACACTTTATTAATAACAAAACAAATATGAATCATGCATTTACCGACATTACAAATCCAAATAAACAAGAAAATATGTTTCGAAACATTTTGGAACAGCAGAATTTTTTACCATCTGTACAGGAGTTGAAGATTATCATTCTTTAACTTAAGAATGTAAGCAGGTTATTCTAGAGTAAGTCGCAATATTTCCTGACTGAATCATTAAAAATGTATTCTAAACAGCAGTGTTCCAAATTTCGAAAAAAAACCTTAAAAAGAAGTCTTTCATTCGAGTCTTTTTCCTAAAATCGCAGTTACTGTTGCCATAATCTGCATTCTTGAAGAACAAAACGTCCTAAGCACTTTGAGGGATGGTAAAATTGCATGTTTAATGGCCGAAAATCGTCCTGTTGACTCGTAAAGTCACGATTTTAATTGAAAGAGCAATTTTAGAACACCGAAGAACAACACGAAGGAAAATTCAATGGAAAAGAAAAAAAGCGACTAAGGTGCTTAGCATTAATCCAGTAGTCTTTGTGGATTTTTCTGTTGCTTCCATTTAAACTGCAGATCTTAATGGAGAATTAGGGATGAAAGAAAAAGACGTAAAAAGGAGGAGATAGGGTGTTTGATCTTAAGGATTAGAGAGTTCTCCCGATAGTTTCCTTGCTTGAATAATCTAGACTCCACAATTGGGCTTAAAGGCAGCGTAGTAAAATGTTAGCCTAAGAAACAGGGGACACAGGAATAGCAATAATTTAGACTTAAAGTAATCGATAATTTATAGGCTCAGAGGAAAGGGTACATTAAATTTACTGATCTAAAGTGATAAGGCGACGGACTTAAACAGAGGATGCACACAGGCAAAGAAGTACAAGACGTATTGGGTACAAAGTTAATTTTTTAATTAGAAAAAAAGAGGCCTTGTCATAGTATTAGTAAAGGATAGTTGTTAAGTTAAAAATTAGTTTATAAAAAGAGTGACAGTTTAAGAAAAACAGCATAAAAGTAAGTTTCCGTACCTCGATTGCTTTTTTAACTTAAAATGTATAAAAACTTGTATCGGAAAAATACTCCCATATAACAAGATATTTATATTATATTTTTAAAACTCTCTAAATACGTTGTGTACAATAAAATGTTCATTTTGACATATACTTCGACAATATCGAGCTATTTTTATAAATTTTCCTTAAGATTATCTAAAATTATCCGTTTCAACTTCCCTTTCTCTTAGTAAATGCTAGTTATTAAGTGAAAAATTACAGGTTACGTTTAAAAAAAAACAGCACAAAAGTAAGTTTGCTTACCTCGTTTGCTTTTTAAACTTAAAATGTATAGAAATTTGTATAGAAAAATATTCCAGTGCAACAAGTTATATTCTTTCAACAAAACTCTCGAAATACGTATCCTTTGGTTTAAAATTGTTCATTTTGACACAAAGTTCCACAATCTCTAGCTATTTTTATGCGTTTTCTTTAAGATGATCTAAAATCATTCATTTCAACATCCCCTTCTCTTCTTTCTAGCTCCTCTTTCCCTTTTATACATTGACGGGATTATTCAGGATGTGTCAAATGCATTAATGATGTGTCAAATGCATTAATGATGTGTCAAATGCATTAATGATGTGTCAAATGCATTAATAAATTTTAAAAACTAAATTTAATTGTTCTTAAAGAGATTCTCTGAAGTTCTAGTTATTACCCAACGTTTTATTTGGCTAATTCATGCATTTATTTGCATATTTATTTTGCGGTAAGAAAAGAAAATTTTACATCAACCGGTAACTCTATTCAACAATACGATCGATATTGGATACAGCAAATGGATAACCCCATAATTCAATAAAATATTTTATTGAATCCAAGTCCATATATCCGTACAGAATGCAAATTAAGAACTCGCAAATTTAAAGTTTTAATTCAATGTACTACTCGTAGAAGTCAGGCAAACTTTTACCTTTAAAATGAAAGAAAATTGACGGTTTGAGATACATAAAAGCCTCTGTTGTGTTTTTTATTCTTGAGAGAAAACTAAAAGAAGCATAATATCATCAGAAAAAATATATGTAAATTTATTTAAAAAAATAAAATAATAATTATATATATCATATCGTCGATACAATTGCAAATTATCGAATATGCTATTTCTGACCATTGGATATTTGATAATTAATTTGCATTTGTATCGACGTTATCATCATTCATGTTTTTTAATTTTAATTTTAAATTCAGTGAATTAGAAAGCTTTTCTTCATTCTTTCATATCGTCGATGCACATGCAAATTATCAAATATGCTATTTCTTACCATTGCATCTTCGATAGTTTGCATTTGCATGGACGTTATCATCATTCATGTTTTTATATTTTAATTTTAAATTCAGTGAATTAGAAAGCTTTTCTTCATTTTTATATCGTCGATGCACATGCAAATTATCAAATATGCTATTTCTGACCATTGCATCTTCGATAGTTTGCATTTGTATCGACGTTATCATCATTCATGTTTTTTTATTTTAATTTTAAATTCAGTGAATTAGAAAGCTTTTCTTCATTCTTTCATATCGTCGATGCACATGCAAATTATCAAATATGCTACTTCTGACAATTGCATCTTCGATAGTTTGCATTTGCATGGACGTCATCATCATTCATATACTTTTGATTTTGATTTTAACTTTAAATTCAGCGAATTAGAAAACTCCATGATTAGTATATACGAAATTATATGCAAGATGATGATGCATCATATAAAATTTATTTTATCAAAATTTTTTTAAGGACCTAAACATTTTGTAAGTAGAAAAACGTAACATTATTTATAAAATAAATACTTTTGAATTTTTAAAAACTTTTCACATTATGTAGTATTCCGCATGAAATGTCACTCACAAGTACGGTCTGTAATCAAAATAACTTTTTCCCCCTCGAATTTTATAAACTGCCGATTTTAGAAAAATAATTAAATAGTAGAAATAGGAAAAAGCCGCCTGTGAAGACATTAAAAATTAATAGAGAAAAATGGCGATTTCAGAAACCTTTCCCAATCTAAACTTCAAAGAATACACTCTTTAATTTCTCATGCATGCAGTCTCTTACCCCTTAAAGGCCCAGTGTTGCCTTTAAGCAACATACCCAATTTTGTCTTCTAAAACCTTGAGAAATTTCAATGCCTCTTGTTGCCAATAGGAAAAATACTGAAATTTTTATTAAATCATTTTACAACATAGAGATGGCAGCCAAAGTATTGATAAAAAAATAAAAATAAAATGATGTTTCTCACATGAGGCTGCATCTTTTTAGCTTTGCTTGTACACTTCAGAATACCATATTTTATTCTATAATGTTGAAGGAAATTTCTTATCCGTATTATCATTTATTAAAATTTAACTGTGCTTGACATACAAAATTTTATGAAGGGAATTTTTTTCTGAAATAAAGCCCAGTGTTGTCAGGTGGTAACAAACTGTTTTCAGCCACAAACCATACTTAAAACAAAATAGGATTTTTTAAAGTATTTTTCCTATGTTTTACTCTGGAATTGAAAGTCAAAATACATTATAAAATCAATTTTTAAAAAATCGTGCTTTTAAGGTTAAAACCCATAACTCTTGGTCAACAGTTATTGGTAAACTTTCCTTTCTAGAACTTAAGTTTAATTGTCATCAGTTCGAGCCAAAAACATATAAATCTTTGCAAAAAAATTGAGTATACAGTAAAAATATGCAAACTTTGGAAATAAATAATCATGGAACATAAGAATTCCGGGGAGTCGGGCGTCGAATATAAATTAATTATAAGATCTTCATATAAGATATACATGTTGTTGCAGACTTGATTTCTAAAATTTACATAAATGTGGTCCTGAAAATGAACACCAAAACCTTTCAGAGTTGCAATTGGCATTGGATTCAGCACCATGTGGTAAAAGCAGGACAGCACGAGATGGAATTTTGTGCAAATAGTTTTTTTAAAAATAGTTCATGTTTGTATTCTTTTGGTTTAAGGTATCCGACTGGTTTAAAATCGTCGTTTTTGATGAAATTATCAAAAAAATTTTATGACTTAATTTTGTAGCCTGTTTAATCAGCTTTCTAAAACTGTCTCACTTTTTACTCTACGTGTATTTACAAATGGAGTTACAGCCGTTTTATTACCGAACTGTAAGCATTATTTTATGTTGCATGAAAACTTTAAATGTGTTTTCTGAGAAATGATATTTTTGAGGAAAACTGTCGACCGTAACAATGATTTCTCAAAAAGTTATTCAAGTATTGATATGAAATTTTCTGAGATTGTTTACTGTAATATGCTTGATGTTTTCCTCTAAAAACTAAGGTCAATTTTAAAATCAAGTGTTATTTTTAAGTGCTTAAATATAAACGAAAAGCATTCTTTATGAAAAATTACCAGTTTAGTAACTATGCTCAGCTATACCTCAAAACTATTTTGAAGTACAAGAAATATTTTAGAGCATAACACAGATAACTGCCATAAAAATGTAATCCTTCAAGGATTTATGTATATTTAGAATATGATTTTATCTATGGCTGTTAGCGTAAGGCAAATATTTTACTTATTTTTCTTCAAATTTCTCAGATTTTTTAAAAAATATTATTTTGAAAGCCTAATTTTACAATATTTTCATAGTTTAAAACATATGCAGTTGAAAAATAACATTAAAAATATATATAAGTTATTTTTCAAAAAAATGTCTCCGAACACAGTCGGATACCTTAAACTTAAATAAAATTTTATCATCTTTTTTTTTCTTCTGTAAAAAGGACATAGTCCTTTGCTTTCTCTTACGAGTCTGAATTTTGTCAATAGTTTTTTAAAACGCATGGTGCAATACAAAATTCAACCAATATTTTCAGCAATCAGGATTCATCAGAGAGCGCAAGTAAATACACAATAAAAAAGACGTTTTTAAGAGAATCTATGCGATACATGAGCTAGATGACAAGGTCTAAAGTTCACTCTATCGAAATAAATGAAATTTGTTATTTCGAACATCGCGTAAGTGCTCCTTTAGAATTTGTCCGAAGAAAAAAAATAGCCATTAAGATTTCACCACGGTAGAAAACGATTGATCTTGTCTTCATAATATAAAAGATAAAAATTGGCTAAACTGTTACCATAGATAAAAAGTACTTAAGCAGAAATGTCAGACTTGTTTGTCAAGTATAGAAGAATCAAACACTCGTATTCTGTTTTTTTTTTTTTTTATATATATATTTTACACAAAGAGGTATTTCGAGTTTCAGAAAAACAACATACAGTAGAGTCTCCCTACAACGAAGTCTCCCTACAGCGAATTTCTTCCTATAACGAAATTTTTAATCGGAATGTTAAATAACATTCAAAATATTCTCCATATAACGAAGTGGTTGTCTCCCTATAACGAATTTTTTCAGACCTTTATCTTTTCGATTTTTGTCACTTTTAGAGAAAGTTGCTAATTTATGGGCAAACAAATCGCTCACAAGTGCCTGTTTCTGAAACCACTCGCATTGTTCATTCCAGCGATAACACATAACAATAGAACGCTATGCGAAGGGTAATGCAGTTGTGGGGACTTGGGTTTCTACAGAGGTAGCAACATTTCTACGGGTCAAGATTCCAAGAATCGGGGTGGAGTGGGGATGGAAACAGCAATTGGATGTGACAATACGCATTTTATGTTTATCCGTACTAGTACATATTATTCTCTAAATTGGTGAATTGTCTTCACTTTTGAGCATTTTATTTATACAATAAAAATTAGTATAATTTTAATAAATTTATATTAAATATTACTTCATTTTTAATTGAAAGTCATAATTAAATATTTTTGAACCTATCGCACATACTAAAAGGTTTATAACATTTACTTAAATATCTGCAAAAATCTCTAATCTCCGTATAACGAAATTTTCTCTATAGCGAATTTTTTAACCGGAACCAAGCGATTTCGTTATAGGGAGATTCAAATGTATTATCTCAGAATATCGCTACTTTCTTACAGAGATGTTGCATAAAAGAATTATTGAGTAAATAAGCAGTTTTTAATTTTTTGAGATTCACTGTATATTTGAGGCCTCACTTATAGCTAGGATTGCCATACTTTCCGTATATACAGGACTGTCACTTATTTTACTACTCAGTCCTTTAGTACTATTTGTCCCTTTTTCTCCCTAAATCAGCCAGTGGAGACAGTTGAAGCAATTTTGATTTGTCATTATAATTTTAAAACTAGTTGCGCTCAATTTCATAATTATGTGAAAGAAGAAAATGATATAATTGAGAAAGTACAATCAACTTAAAAATAAGACTGGGCTAAAAATGATTAGCCACGAATCTTTTTTATGATTCTACGCGGTCACTTCTTTAGATTGATTGATTTTTTATCAGAGAAAAATAAACTATTACTTACCCACTTTTTTTCATGGTTTATTTATTTAGCTCTTGAACGTCCCGTATCAATGCTTAGCAATTATGGCGACCCTATTTATAACAGGCTACCTCACAAAATTGTATAATTTAGTAATGTTTAAAGAAAATTCAATTTCAGAAATCATCTTACAAATCATACTGGAGATTTTATATTGTGATTAATTTCTATAAACATGATTTGACCTAGATCCTATAATTCGGAAGGATGCATAATTTCATTTCCAAAAAATTAATTTTCCTAAACAGTATTTAAACTTTATTATTAGTCTTACACTTCATAGGAATTCACAATTGCATCGCAACAATTCTTAAATTATTTTCAATAATTTAACAACTTATTAATAAATTTATTTACATACCACATTCTGACTCAGAATAAATTTATTTGCAAACCCCATTTTGAGATAGCATTTTTTTAAATCATGAAATTCAATTCAACAATTTTTATTAAGAAATTTTGATTACAAATTAAGTTCAAATTAAAATAATTTAAAATGTAAAAAAAGAGAGGAAAATAATGTTTTAAATTATCTTTCCCTGCATTCGTTACATTTATATATATTGATTTAAACAACTTTTGTTAAAAAATAAGAATACAAAATCATGCAGTTTAGGATTAAATGGTTTTCCATTCAAAATAAAAGCACTTGTTTTTAAATTTAAAGGAAACTTTAAACTCACAAGGTTAATAATGTTATTAAACTGATACTATCAACTCTGCCGGAAACTTGTTAGGGACATTGATCCTTTGTCTCCTTCTTTAAAACCTTTTGTCTCTTTCATCTCCTTCTCCGATGGTTTCTCACGACAAACGAGACAAAACCATTATCTTGTTTAATGCAGAGGAAAACAAAACTGATACTATAATAACCGAAAGTGAACAATAATTTAATGCGCCTCTTCAAGATTGTAGAATAAAATATTTATAAAAATCTAAAAATAACAAGAAAATCACTTTATTAAGCACACCGCAACATTTGTACTAATAACATAATCAGGTCATCTTTATTATCCATTCTAATATAAGGCAACTGACAGGAGAAATAAAAGTTATTTTAATAAAAGTTAGCTTATTATTTTAACTATTTATTTTTTTAACAAAAGTACAGAATTTATGCGAAAAAATATTGATCTTGAATGGTGAGTTTCAAAGCAACCTGGAAAGAAGAAGGCGTGTCATTTTAATGAATTGACAGCGGATCAAGTAACGGCGTCTCACGCGAATCACTGATAACGTAATTTCGAAATGAGATCCCAGTCAAATCAATCCAAATAGTTCCCTTAACCAGTTCAAGCATGATTTTTGCTGATCTTTAATATTAAAAAATCGTGCGTTGTTCTACAACTTAACGTTTGATGTAAACGGCTTTCGATATATAAGACATTTGATTATAAAATAGAAAATACAGAAGAAACAGAAGAAGTACACAATAGTGATAACAATATACCTTTCAAAAGGTATATTGTTATCACTATTCTGTACTTCTTCTGTATTTTCTTTTTTATAATCAAATATCTTTCTTTTGTATTTTATTGCAAGTTGCAGCATTTTTGAGCCATTCTGTTTAACACAAAGTTTAATTTTTAATACCTCTTGTTAAATATTTATCATTTGTATTTGTTTTCGATATATAAGTATCATTCAGTGTAACTGATTATTAACATTTTGATTCCTTTTCGTATCCATTATTATACAATTAATTATTATTTGTAAACATTTTGTAAGAACCAAAGCAGCAAGATTCCATTCTTTTAAAAAGTAAGAATATAATAAAGATTCAATCTTTCTTCTTTCATAAATAAATAGCAATCTTAAATATTTCCTTAAAAAACATTGTTATAAAGCCCTTTAAATGTTTCTTTCTATAAGAGCTACAGGAAATGTTAGGGATTATAGATTTTCGATAAAGCTAATGCCTTCATTTGATATAAAAGATATATTAAGAGATTTAAAAAAATCAAGGAGTTCAGTTGACTCATATTCTTTAAAGCATATTAAAATGTTAGAAGCATGAATATTTGGCATTTGAATCTAGGCATTTACCTATTCAAAAATTGTTTACATTAGCATCTAAAGAAAATATAAGATAACTCATAAATAGTTAAATTGCGTATATCTTCCAATAAAATAATCTATACACAATTACATTCCTTTCGTTCCAATAAAAGGCTACTTGTAAAAAATCAATAAAAGTTTAATTCATTCTATGTAAGCAAACTCAGCATCCGTAGAAAATAAATCGTTTGTATTGCTTTCCCATTAATTGCAGTGCTGCGGTTACGTTTGGTAAAGTGATACTAAAATAAACTAAAAATTCTACTGTCACCCTCAGAAATTCTTTTAAGAAGAAATATTCTTAATGAGAATAAATAAATTTAAGAAAAAATAACCGGGATATAACTAAAACAGGTCATACAATAGAAGAAAATCTTGGCCGTTGGAAGTGAAGAGTTTAAAGAAAAACCTGTTATTTCGCATTAAAAGTTTTTGATATTATAAAGTAGTATTTTATGTTATGAAAGACAGAGAAAATACTTCTAAGCATCGGATTGAATTAGAAAGTGTTTATAAACAATTAAAAAGAGAGATGATCTTGAAGTATTTCATGCAGTTAAAAACACAGAATGCAGTTATTAATTATTCTTCAGTTAAATTTCAGAAAATTAATGATTTTAACTTAAGAAGAAAACTTCCTGAAAAGCAAAATAAAAATTAAACTTACTTTAATTCAGTTATTTACATTAAAGTAAGGTAAACTTCACAAAATAACTGCTTAACATCAAAATGCAATTTTTAAATTTTATGAAAGCTTTTTCAAAACTTACGAAATTATTATTACATTTATGCGAGAAAAGAAAAGTTTTTAAATAACAAATCAAATTTGAGTGTAGCTTTTTCAGAAACAGAAAGCGTATTCTATGCAGTCTGCTGCACTGAAAATAATTTTTAGCTAAATTCTTTTTTAATTCAATCCTACTATATTCTTTCGGAAATAAGTACGTCTGACAAAGTGCAAGACAAACGATTTTATTATGATCAATCCACCCTGTCTTAACTTTAGAAATCAGTCAGTTAATCTAAATTATATCTTGTTAAATATATCAACTAACAAATGAAAATGTATAGCGAACGTTCTCCGAATAGGCCTACTATACCATCCTTATTTAATTTGAAGATAATAGCAACTGTTTCTGAAGCCGTTCACA
>BGPR01003542.1:13527-27808 GCA_013235015.1 Araneus ventricosus
GAAAACTTGTGAACCCGAGTTGAAAATTCTTGTCATTCTTTTCGCCTATCTTTTAGTACAGAAATTTATTTATTCATCTACTTCTTTTAGCCCGCTTATAGAATTGAATTCTCTTGACTGTCAGTAGATAATTTTATTTTTCTAGTACGCCGCCCAAGAAGTCATACAGAGATAATTAGTGAAGAGTAAATTATAGTAATATCACGAAACACGGGGTTTCTTTTTATATCTTCCTTGCCAAGATATCATAAAAATTCCCCAAAAAATTCTTCTCAAGATGATTCAGAAAATTTCTTTAAAAAATGTTTGGATTTTTAAATTAGGCCTATTAAAAGGCAGTACAAAGAATAAAAACTTTTGCACTGAAAGACTTCAGATGATTTCAGACAGAAAATACATTCATTTTCTGGATTTCATTCAGTGAAAGATGTAATTTACTTATAAAACATATGTGAAGTATTTAATAGAGGGGCCTTATTTTAGGGCCGTTTAAATAAATTGAAATTTTGTGACTCTTTTGCATTTCAAATGATTTTTGAGCTAAATTATTTTAAAATAAATGGCCATCTCCTGTCGAACTGCAACATAATAATTAGGACATACCTATAGTTATAATTATTATCTCAAACACAAAATTACAATAATGTTATTGATCACGGTAAGATCAAGTGTATTATTTGACTTATTAATTATCTTATCTGCAAAATTTCTAAGGAATGAAAAGAGATTGAATTGTGAAGTTACTCATCTCACAAAAACATGTTTTATAATTAATATTTGATAGAAATCTAATCAAGGATTAATTAATAACGATTTAAGACATTTTATTAAAATAAACTTGAATTAAGAAAAATTTTCTGTGAAACCTTGCCAAATTCCAATTAAGATTATATTAAAATTTATAACTGACACGATATAAATAGTGCTTTGGTCATTTTAACTTTTGATTAATAAAATTAAAAATTTTAAGCCATTTTGCATTTGTCGTTTTCTCGGGTTATTAAAATTTACGTATTATTTGGTTCAGCTGATTTATAAATTTATATTTAATTCCTGAAAATTCTATACTTAATCTCTAATAAATCGTTAATAACAGATTTATTTTATCTTTAGGATCTCTACCTATAAATCGTTAATGAAGTTCTTCACTGATTTCAGTTTCTTATGATTTCTTTTTAAACTGTCGAGAAAGAAGTCAAGTTAAATAAAAGAATAAAAAGAATTTTTTCTTTTAGTTAACTTTGAAGAAGTCAATAACATATACGATAGAGCTGAATAAATAATAGTCATAACAATCAAAGATAAGAAATCCCTTTTCCGTAATTTTACGACTTGAGCAGAAAAATAATAGCTTCTATAAATACTATTAAGAAAATATCACATACCATTCGGTATGTGCATATTCAACAAATTTCAAAAGGCTAGCAAACTGATTTCGTTCCGAGAATCGACAAGTATAAAAAAATTGACACAATTTTCATACTCTTTTTGCCAAATGAATGATAAGTTTAAATGCTATTTTTGTTTACGGAAAAGTTGATTTCCTTTTTTTCTTTCTTTCTTATAGTAAAAAAAATACTAAACAGTAAAAAATATCAAAAAATTCAAATGTATTGTGTTACATCCGCGGAGTGAGCTTTAACTTATGTGGATTTTCAGAACGCTTACAAATTGTTAATCCATTGTTACAAATTGTTCATCATTTTGAAAGTTAGAATTTCCATGTAAAACAATTTTCTCTAGACTAGATTACTTTTCAACTTTTTTATCACGTTTTATCTTTTAAATTATGAGCTTCGTAAGTAATTTAAATAAATATGCATTGAAGAAAAGGTCAATATTAACTTAAAGTACGAAAAAATCAACGAGGAAAGATTTTAATCTAAGGAACAAATGCTATGAATACACATAAATGTAAATTAACAAATATGCTAACTCTTCATTAAAGCATATAATTTTAAGGAAGAATATGCGTTAATCAACCATTTTTATAGAATAATGTTAAAGTAAACATAATGTCACGTTGCAGCATTTTATTTATTTTTTTGTAAGCAAGGCTTTGTATCAATATAAATTTTGTGAAATGGGTAGAAACTTCAAGTGGGGAATACAAATCCTTTAGAAATATATAATAAAATTTTAAAATTCAAATGAGAATATAAAAAAATAGGTAAGCAGCACAATTTTAGTTTTTTCAATATTAATTTTCCCCGTCAATAAAAAATAATGAGAGAATTCCCGTCTAACTATAAATTAAAATCTAAAACATACATTTTAAAACAATTATCTATGCATAGCAAATTAAGAAAAATGTTGTATTTGTCAGAATTTGTTTGATTTAAAAAAATGATTTGTCTGATTTATTTGACAGAAACGATTAACTTAAAAAGATTTGTCAGTATTTATTTGATAAGTTCTAATAAATCAGTCAGCTGTGAGAAAGTTTTAGGAGAAAGTTTCACTTGACAGCTTAGCTTTATAAAATGAAATCCGGGATCACAGACTTTTTAACAGATTTTTGTTACATCTTGCGTTTTCTGGAAAATTAGGAGACAAATAATAATTTAGATTTAATACATTTCTACATTTTTCCTCACACTATCCAGGAAACAATACAAAAGTCATAATTTTTTTCACTCAGATTAATCTGTCAAGAAATATTTAGTTAGTAAAACCAAATCTGACTACAAATAATCAAATTTTACATCCTCATAAATTTCTAAGTTCACTCAGATTTTAACTAATGAATTAAATACCATGACGCGTGGTACGTAAAACCAATAGTTTTTGAAAAAATTCGACAGATTAAAGAATTTTCATGAATTAAAGTACTAACACAATGCGAAATTTGCATACATTGATATGATGATTCAATTATGTATTTGATACAAGTCCATATTATTTCAATATTCTGAAAGACATTACTAACGTACACCAGACATTTGTGTCGTGAAATTTTTTGGAACAAGCAGTGAGATTTATTGAAGAGTGAGTACAATAGCAAGTTTGGAAATAACTGAAGATTCAAGAGATTGTTAGTTGTATTTCAGCCCATACTAACTGTTCTAAATAAACACTATTAGATTTAAATCAATACTGAATGAATCGTTTGCTATTTAACAATAAAAGAGTCTTAAAATTACTACAGATACTTATACAGAGACATCATGTGATCCATCAGCAATTTCCTGCTTTTTTTAAAGTTGCAATTGGACAACTAAAATAGTTTGGAATTCTGAAAAGAATATTTCTCTGTTCTTTCGTCTAATGATTTCTAATTAGTCAGAGTTGTAAGTAGTAATGTGCAGCTTCTCATCCTTTCCACCGAAAACGATTAGATAATAAGCTTCATGCAGAGAAAAATAATCATTGTATTCTTCGAAAATATCAAATGAAATAAAAGTCGAAGCAATCATCATTTTAGAATAAAATAACTTTACTGAAGACGATGGTAAGATTATTTCGAAGCTGCTCAGATTCAAAGATTGCAAACAACACATACATTTAATCATATTCACTTAGCTAAACAGAGATAGATCTACAGTAACATATTGTACAGACACCGACAGAATAGTGAAAAATTGAACAATTATTTTTATTTTTATATAAAATTAAAAAATGCCATTTTATAAGCATGAATTTTAATTTTTAACATGAAGCTGAATTTCAAACGTCTTTCTAATTTTAAATATATGCAAATAGCAAAAAATATAGAGCAGCATTATTGACATTTTTTTACTATTAATTTCAGATTTAAAGAGAAAAAATGTCCTGTAAAGAAATGAAGTGATCAAATGCACCGTCAGTATTTCTATCAGAAGTTAAGCTATTAATGCAAGTACGTCTGATCCTCAATAATAAGAAAATGATAATGATCAAAAATAAGTTTTAATAGTTACAGATGCTTAATTTTCGTCATGCATCTACTTTTTTTAAACTTCTTGCAGTTTAATTTTATTTTTAGCCTAAAATATTGAATTCTTTTCCTGCAGATATCTGTCCATCATCTATCGAATGAATTTTTCAGTTTTGATTACGATACCTATTTATAGTGAAAATCAATTCCTTACACAACTTTGCATGAACTATACGATATGACTGAGTTAAATTTTTTGTAATATTGAAGATGTTTGATAAGATTTCTAATAGGGTAGAATATAAAATTACATTCATCGTATTATTATCACTGGTTTTAATTGTAAATCACTAAATTTATGTCAGGAAAGGTATTAACTTTAACTTAAAACTGGTAAATGTTTCAAATCAAATGAATGCAAAATTTATATAACTTTTTGACAAACGCGATTTCTAAAAATTCTATGACCTAATTGTGTAATATATACATAATACATTACACAGGCTACTTCATATAAAATATCTTGTTGTTACTTTAAAGTTAGTTCAGCGTAGAAGGAAAATGAATCAGCTGTATTTTTTTCGTCTATTTCCTTTTTTAATAGATTAATTAAAAAATATGAATATGGGATTTTTGTTTTGAAAAATCTTTTCTGAATAAAACACTATATATAATCAGAATAACCCCAATTTACAAAAAATATTGTCACTCTGTAATAGTTGTACTGATATTCACATAGTCCTTTCACTTTTTCGGAAAATTAAACATAGAATATGAAATTATTCGATTGTAGATACAAATTATGTTAAATAGAAATTTCTAAGACATAACATTTCAAACATATAAAATCTGTCGAAGTATTGAGCTTTTCTTCTGCCAGGAGGTTATGCTAAAGTAATGATTTCTTCAAAAGCACTAAATAAAAACAAAAGAAAACAAAAGCAACATGCCAAATAAAAAAAAGGTTTCCACAATACGTAGTGAAGTTAGATAAATATATCACTGTTGAGATGAATGTTGTGTTTAACATATACAGTTTATGACACATGATCTAGGCAAAATCCTAAAATAGGTTTTTGTTTTAACATATCTAACCACATTTAAACATTAAGCGCTTATTGATATTTGTTTAATTTTTTATACAGCCGCAGTAACTATGAACTAGTAGGAGAAATATTTATTATTTGTTCCTATAACATTTGTTTTATCATGCCATTAATAAAATACAACAGTCCTTTTCTCGGTCTTTCTGAGAAATCTAAACTGTATAATACTGACCCCGCGGATGGACTAGCAACAAATCTGTAAATTAACAACATTTGTAATTCAAGAATAATTAATCACAACACAAAAATAGTTTTAAGAAAAATAGTCAGATAATAGATTTTTGCTATTATGTTTAATTCTAATGCTAAAAAGTAACTAATGAGTATCTCGAAAAGCAAAAGAAGTCCAATCGATAAAATGAGGAGTCGTATTAGATAAATTGAAAGACAATAGAACCACACGCCTTTGGTTTTGGCATGTCATATAGTATGTAATCTCTAAAGTACATCATAACCTACAGTATCAGATGTATAAAAAACAATTAAATTTGTATTTACGCTAAGAAGTTTAAAATTTGACTTTAGTTAAGTGAGAAAGAAGCAAAACATTTTTTTGTTGTTGTTGCTAAAGAAAACTGACCAGAATCTTAGTTTTATAAAAAATTTCTTTGCTTAGAGTTTTATTGTTTTTTTGTACTACGATGATGAGCATTAATTGTTTGAAAGCGACAGTTAAATTAGATATATATTAGTTTGCACAAGATCCTGAAAATGATAAAAAATAAACATACGACTTTGTACTAAGAGGAATATTTTTTAATCCTTTTGTATATATCGTAAAATCAGTTCAAAAACAATATCTCTGAACTTCGTTCTTTATAACATTAACCTTTAGCCTAAATGACAACAGAACGTGTATTACCATATAAATAAAAAACAGAGTAATTTCTCAAACAATAACAGTAAACATCTCAAATCATTCATTGTTTACATTATGTGCCCTATTACTTAGATGAATAGAAAATGCTATGAAATAAACATTTAAAATAGCATTATAAAAAGTCTTAAATTTTACATATATTATTAAAGTTATTAATCCGTTTTTGAAGACTTCATTCTTCAGCTGTTTCCAGATTAATCATTTTAATAATACATTTGTTTACATTCACGTCAAACGAGCTGACTTAGAGCAAATAAATTCCACTGGCCTAAACTTTCTAAAGGAGCATTAAAAGTGAAATGTAGCTTAATGTTTTATTCGATCCATTAGTTTTAACTTCTACAGAAACTTTCAGCATTGTTCATAACTTCTCTATTAGGAAATTTAAACTCTTGCTTTCGTGCAAACAGCAGATAAATGTCAGAGCTTAATCTCTCATATCAACTTAATATTTAATTTTTTTTAAAGATATAATGAGGAAAATATAATTTTCAAGAGTAGGTAAGCACCAACAATCTTTGTTTACGTTAATAGCTGACATTGCCTCCAATTTAAACTGAACCAGGACATAAATTTTTGGGAATCTTATTTTATTTAAATATCACTAATGCTTTTCCAACTTTAAATATCAAATAAAAAAGTTAATTAACGGATGCATAACTGGTAAAAGCATATCCACAGACCTAACAAATTAGACGAAATTTTCCCCTGAGGAAAGCGATAAACTATGCAAAGGCAAAACTGTTAATTCTATTATGCACATATAGGGCGAAGTGGGGGGGGGGGGACGAACACTAACCCCTCCAAACAGGATGATCATTTTTTGTTACGTAATTGTTACTATTCAGGTAGTGGGATTTCAGTTGTTTATAATTAATTTTATTAGTTAAAAAGTTATTGTAAGGGAGGGAACATACAATCATTGTATTAATTATGCTCACTTTTAGAAGAAGAAATAACAGAATACACCACATCCCAAAACAAAACGGCGTGATGGTGATATTGTGCTTTCTTTTCTCCCCCCCCCCCCCCACCTTTTTTCATTTTTTAGTTCAAGCAAAGATAAATAAAGAGTTCACATACCCCAAACCTTATACCAAAAATTAATACGAATTTATATTTATAAACAAAGATTAGAATAAAAACATGCAATCCCTTCCTCTCCGGAGGACATTTGTTTAGACGTTTCACCCGTTTGACAACAACAGAATCAGATCGTTAACTCTCATCTTTTATGTAGACGACAAATCTGACTCACCACATCCATAAGCAGCGTGGGCCTGGACAGTTGAACCTGAGTCCCGGTGGCAGGTGACACGGGCGACTGTCCACCGCAGATCCGCTGCTGTCCGGCCGCATTGGGCAGCAGGTTGGGCGGCGACGGAGATGACACCGCGGTGGCACTGCCACCACCGCCGTTGTCCGCCGAAGACGTCGTGGTCGTCATACGGAACGCCGTCGCGGGACCGTCCGAAGATTGACGGACACCGTCTCCGGCAGAACAAAGAGCTATTGGGGGTGATGCAGAAAAATGAAAAATGTTGCCGCACACAACACTACTACGCGCACGCACACAGGTCGGCAACGCCAACCACTGTTGTCACCGGTTGGAGCGAAAGACTCCCCGAGTTAAGACAAGAAGGAGGAAAAGTTAGGGGGGAGGTACTCGACCGTAGTGCACTGTAGCCACTCCCCGTTTTTCACTCCTCCTTCTCGGGCGACATCCACCAGGGACCTTGACGTCACGCTTCGGACACCCAAGCCGTGACGTCACGCCGAGGGGTGGCGATCACAGGTGAGCTCGAGCAATCGTCTTCTCGTGTTCGGGGCAGCGGTGTCGCTCCAAAAACTAACTGTCAACACAGATCGCATGGCGCGACGGTGGCTGTTTGGGAAGGTAGATGGATAGATCCCTGCTCCTGATGCATCTGCATCAGATGGGTTGTTGATGTCGTATTTTGTTTACTTCAGCTGTCAATAAATCATGGCAACGGGGAGTTTCTAAATCCACACACTAATCCTGATTTTCTTTAGTTTTAATATTATGTCATGCACCTTGATGGTCCGCACGCAGATTGATTTAACACAATTATTAGTGTCCGATGTCTTGTATGCACCTGATATCTATAAGATCGCAATTTTCTAAATCCTCTGTCTAATCCAATGATAATATCTGAAGATATTCTTCAGTTTCAGTATTTCGTGTAAGTCATGTTCCTTGACGGTCCAGATTCAGATAATTTCACTCACTTATAACAACAAGTTCACAATTTCACACACTAAGCCAATGTGATTTGGGTGCTTGTAATCTTTGAAATCAGTTTGATGCAAGTCATGTTCCTTGATGATACAGACACGGATCCATTTAATTCGCTTCACTTAGGGAACAATTAGGTGAAGGATGTAGAAGGGAGGGAATGGAACACAATCTGCTGGCAATTATTCTTGCCACCGTCGGAGGTTTTTCCCCTCTTTCAGTTTGCGAATCGAATCATCTGCTCTCTCCGGCTTCTCTTATCCACGTGGTTTAACCACGCGTTTCCCCCTCACTGACTGTGATATAGCTTTCCAATGAAGAATCTGAGAGCGCGTTCTTCACCCACAAGCACGCAGAGGAGCGAGAGAGGGTGATGGAGGGTTGCCATAATTTGGCAAGTTATCGCTAATCAGATCCAGTTTGGCACTCGTTTATCAATGGCGCTTGTTTTGAATCTCGCTCACTTCTATTATCAACAAGAAGGATTTTTACCCGTAAGAAGAGAGGGATTTGACCATGGTTAAGGATGCTTAATACACGCACTTATTTGTTCCATTTATTAAAATGAAATGCTCTCTACATCAAAATGATTTTTTTTTATTTCAATATAGTAAATGTATCACGACGGAAAAGGGGTTTGTATCTTTATATGAATTCCGCAATCAAAATTTTATTCTCAATTTGTAACCTATATACTCAGGTTCGAAAATAGGCTGAGCATTGCCGTTCATTGCCAAATATGTAGCTCCGAATCCCCTTCCCCCTTAAAAAACACAGTCGAAATATAACATGATATGAACACAAGAAATGGGAATTTTCGGTAATACACATACATGAAGATTTTGATTAAACTAAGAATTCTTTGCAGTGCCATATATTAATGCTGCGCAATACGATTTGTTCCTTTTGCTGCTTATGACCTATTCTTAAAGACACTTTATTTTATTTAAAAAATTGCCAAAGAAACTTTTGGCTTTTTTTTTCAACTGAAAAATTCTAAATTTGTGTTTATGATATTATAAAATTAAAGCTTTAATGCAATGCCTGTAGAACCGCATTTGACTTTAAATCCGCAGATAACTGATAAGAGAGGGGGAAATTTAGAGCAATAGGTAATTCGTGCATTTTTATTAATTTATAATTTGTCAGTGCATTCTCTATAGCACTGAATTTCTCTTTGAAATTAATGTTACATGAAGAGGACAGTGTGCTATATCACCGTATCTGAAATTTTTTTCAAATGATGGTCTCTACTTTCTAGAGTAAGGTAAAACAGATGGAAACTCTCTAAGGCCCTTGAAATATTTTAAACCGCTTATACATGTACGGGTCTACACAGATATTTATCCTCAAAAATATTTAGTACTAGCTGATATACTAGGCCTTGTTCGGGATTAAATTAATTTCATGTAAAATATTTTTTATTTATATTTTCATGTCTAATATTTTTTTAAAAAAGATACATATTGTGTATAGCTGACATACTCGGCGTTGTTCAGGATTAAAATACTTTTGTATAAAATATTATAATACACAAAATCCTTCTATCGTGTGAAACGCTTTTAAATTATAATGAGAATATCAACTGAAGCAAAAGATTTCTAAAAAAACGCCGAAAACTAATTATCTCAGTAATATTTGTTATATAAGAACTTCAAATTTTTTTCACAAATACTGAAGCATAAAAAAGGTTTTAATGGACTTTTTGGGACGATAAATTACTTTTTGATTATTAAAAAATATGAAAATAAACCAAATCAAAAGTTTTTCTTGGTATAAATTGTGAATTGTTTGCTTTTAAACTTTTCTTTTAGTATTCTCCAGAATTTTTTAAATGTTTTTTGGGTACAGTTCTTCGTATGTGCATTTTTGTTCATCGACTTTAAAAAAATATTGCTACAAATTGTGTATAAAATTAATTTTGAAAAAATTATTAAAATGAGAGGGAAAAAAATTGTACGGAAAGTGTCACTGATGGGGCCCGTGCATAAATGATGTCACACTTTTTTTTTCAATATTTTGGCCCCCCCCCCCTTGTTACATGTGACGCTACATTACATAAACATATACTTACAGTTCAGAAACAAAGCACTACGCTATAGATCATATTTCAAATTTTATTTTTAAACTTTAACTATGTATTTTAATGACATTTGTGAGCATAACAATAATAATGATTATATGTGTACTTATTTTGCATGAAATAATATTAAGGTTTACAACAAAACACCTAATTAATATACAATAGCAATAAAATATTAATATAGAAGACAATTGAAAAAAGTAGTATTTTGGAATTTGAAATATTTTGCTTTAAATCTTATCTTTATGAACACAAAATATTCCTAAACAGATTGAATTAAAAAAAAATTCCGCCTCAATAAGATCAACTTGTTTGTGCCACTACCAGTTCTACCACTCACCCACGTGGGGCGAGGTATCTTTTGTTGGACATTTCAAGGGTGTGACAGGGGAGGTTTTCTTCTAATGGTGAAGAATTTCTGCTTCTACCATATTCTCAGAACCTAGCCTGAATGCCTTTTTTGAAAAGAAAAGAATATAAGTGGAAAAAAAATCACATGAAAGTTGTTTCAGCCCCGGTTAAAAAAATGCCCTCAAATTCTGGTAATTTCAAAAGAACTTCAAAATTTAATCTGACGATCTTAAATGTTTTTATTTTAACCAAAATGTGTGATGTCACACTTCTTGTTACCCCCTCCCCTCCTTAGTCACAAACTGTCTCAATTTCACGAACCCCCTCCCCCCTCCAAGCGTGACATCATTTGAGGACGGCCCCAAAGCTAATTTAAAAAAAAAAATATGGTGTAAAATCAGTTTTTGTTAGAAAACAATTTCGGAAGATATATTCTGTAAAAGGCCAAAATCTTGCTAAATTTTTAATTAACTTTTGGATTTTGATCTTTACATTGTTTTAAGACCTCGTGTGCATAAAAATATGTATACAATAAACATTCAAAATCACAGCCTCCCAACTACACGACTTACATTAATCCAAAACTTGTCTCTAAACGACATTTCTGGAGCGTGCTGTTGTCAAACATCGATTTCATCTGCTTACAAAAGCTTTACTATCTTTCTTTGCCTTTGTTGGAATTTGAGCGATTGACTTAAGTTTTCTTTTAGGCATCGTTAAAACACAACTACGAACCTCCTAATACTTAAAGTTATATATTTTCAATTAAAATATTACTTATTTATTCGTTTTTAGGAAACGCAGGTAGAGATGACAGGTGATATTAACTGCAGCAATTTTTAATCTAATTAAATAAGCAATTATATAGAATTCTTTAAGAATCAATGAAAACATTGCCAATCGATATTTGAAAAAAAATAAACAGGAAAAATAATGGTAAAGTAATTACACCGTTGCTTAGCATCTGAGTATCATAAAATTTGCTTTATTTCAAAATCGTCTTTATCTTTTTCTGGGCAGATTATTACTTCAAATATTAAGATGTTATTTTAATATTGAAGTTAATCCCATATCGAAAGAGTGAAATTATGGATAAAGGAAAAACAGAATTTTACGTCACTTCATATTATCATTTTTTCTTCTTCCTTCAATGGCCACAAATAAATGGGAAAAAGTAAGTTAGCGGTATTTTCTGTTGAAAACAGCGTCAGATGAGGAAAGAAAATTAACAAATCTTTAAGACGAAGGGCCAAAAACTAAAACATTGTATTTAAGAACTCTAAATTTAAAAAAAAGAAAGAAAAAAAAAACTATAAAGTTATCTACTGATATCGTCGCTCAAGTCCAAAAGGTCGTATCTCCTTTAGAGTCAACACTGGATATATATGACCTTTTGCACTTTGAGCGGCGATAATTTCCATTCAGTTTCAAAAAGCTGTTCAAAGAAATTTCATTTATGAATACATAAAAGAAAATTTTAAAAAAATCCTGAAGAGACTGCAAATCAAAAAAGAAGAATAAAAAGAAAGTCCCTCTCGGCTCTCCAATGATCTTACTGCCCTATTTAACCTTGCTTGAACGTCTATATTTTTACGAAATATTTATTGTACTCAAAGAAAGCGGTATTTGGAAGAATGTTTCAATGAATTATAAAGATAAAAATGCCCATCTTTGTAAAAAACGCGACAAGCTTCTACTCAGCAGCGGAAAAGCACGACATTCAATCTGCTGTAACTATTTTAACCATTTTGGAGGCGGATACGTCTTTTTCCTTTTATCAGGTTCAGTTCAAAAGCAGATAGCCCGTATTTATATGTATATTTTCTTAAACAATCATGGATAAAGTGTTCTTAAGGTTTCATAGATATAATTAAATACAAAAATATTGGTTCATTCATTTTTAAAGCTATGTTTTACTGACTTAAAAGCTAAAAGATCAAAATATTTAGGTGCCCGGAGGGTTAAACAGTAAAATTAGTTGTATCATTTTATACAAGATAAGACTTGCAAATAAATCATAATATCGATGTCAGCAGAGCTGAGATGATATTGTAAATTATCTGTGAAGTAGATAAAAGATTAAAAAAATTCTGTTAATATTATACTAATAATAAAACATTTAGAAAAACAAATACATTACATATTTAGCTATATTTCAGTGCATCTTTCTTTAATACTATAAAGATATTTTCAAAAACATTAATCGATAAATTATATTAACATTTTATCAGTCTCACAAATTTGAGAGGATTTATTTGAAATAGGAAAATATCTTGAAAATAATATTTTAGACAATCCCTTTTTTGTGTGAAGTTGCAACGATTTTTAATAAATATTTGGAATATGTAACAAAACGATGTGATGATTAAAATCTTTTGAACTGTTTCTACATTATTCATTTTAAATAATTTCTTTTACGCTATAGAAACACTCCTTGTAGAAGTCTGATGGGCCATATAACCAATTCATAATCCATATAAAAATTATTAAGCGTATAAATTATTGCATATTAAATTATTAAAATATCATTATTTAAGTTTCTTCTTAAGAAAGTGATGTTCCAGTATTATTCCTTTGGCGTTTTCTTTTGGTTTTGATTCATACTTCTCGAAAAGGAGACATGAAACTTCTCTTGTCTCATACGAGGAATGATCAAAAAGTATCGGGACAGACAACCCACCCTCAAAGTTAAAGCACTCATAGTGAAGACGCTTGGCAGATATTGACCTTAAACCCTCCCACGCATGCGCCAAAAGTTATAAGGTCGTAGCCCCGCCACTTCTTCACAGTAACGATTTGAAAAATGCATGTAGTGCACTGTTGTCCCATTTGCTATGGCAGAGAAAGTCGAGTTGAAAACTCCGCTCATTCTCTTTCAATACTCAATCTCCTTGAATCATAATCCTGCGATTCATCTCCTATTACAATAATTTTCAAAAAGCTTTATTCGAGTATAATTTTAAAAGAGGCGCTCGAATAAAAGACTGGATTTCAACTTCGAAATCGTGAGTTTCTTCCACTCCAACATAAATATTCCGAAATTGACAAATACAGTCGATTCCGCTTATTTGAGCCACCCATGCTCTCGAAAATGAAACTGACCACGAATCCACCACGTTTTTTCTTAACGTACTTTCGGCGACTTAAGGACAACAAAACTTAAGCGCATATTATGATGATCTTATCTTCGAGTAGGGTTATCAACTCTTAACTTCAAAGAAGTGATAGATAGCAAAAACTTTTAATACAAAAGTTGTTCATTATAACGGGGCTATTATTCACCTAATTTATATATAATCTTTCTCTCTCCAATAATGAAATGACAATTCAAACTCCCACCATTTCCTCCCCATTTCAGCTGGATGACCCATCTACGAACTCGATTTTCACCCTCCCTACAACACATTCCGCACCCGTTCAAATTGATCTTGTTCGAAAGTTAACAAATATGATAACTTTTGAACGAGGATTTATTTTGGCTTCTACGGACTATGGTTGGAGGAGTCATGCAGAAATTTCCTGGATATCATGTCATGATAGACAATTAATAGGTAGACTTTCTAGACAGTGTCTATCTGATAACGATATAAGATTCGCGGCATAAAATGGACGTACCTTCGCGATCGGGAACAATCCACGAGTGTTTAGGTATCAGATAGACTATTTCAAACTGTACCGAAAAATCTATATTTTTCGGATATACTATTTCAAACTGTACCGAAAAACCTATATTTTTCAGATAGACTAT
>BGPR01003542.1:27818-41741 GCA_013235015.1 Araneus ventricosus
ATTTTTCAGATAGACTATTTCAAACTGTACCGAAAAACCTATATTTTAACTACTTAATAATTACAGATAATAATTTTGGTAACTACTTATAATACAGTAATTAATTTTGGAAAATGAAGAATTAGAATTTTTCTGGGGAATTTTTCGGAATACATCTCAGAAATGCGTATTTCTAAGACGTATCTGTTTCACCCATTGTATCAGCATCCAAAGATTGAGATGGCACATTATTGTATAATTGCATCCAATGGGAGGTTGCAGTGGCGAATCCAGGATTTTAGTCTGGAGGGGGCTGAGGTCATAAAAATTTTGCATCGTCGTGACCTCATGGCCTAAGAAAGTCAAATCACTTGAACTTTGCTCATCTGACAAAAAAAAGAGACAAAAAAAATCGCGAAGGGCACTACAATACGTTCGATAATTTAATAAAAACACAATGAAATAACTAGCCAAAAAATGTTTTCGACCGCGTTACCTCTACTAGTACGAGTGGAATGACTAAACAAGCGAGAAAAGTTGCGAGCCTGTCAAACCAGAAAACAATGTTTCCTCGCTTTTTTTTTTTTTAAACCTATGAAGAGATTAACAACAAACTGGGGGGGGGTTTTGAAAAAATTCAAAAATTTTTGTTACCCGCGGGGGGGGGGTGCCCCCCCCCCCCCCCCCCGGATTCGCCACTGGACGGAACAGTAAATTCAAATTTGAATTAAATCGAAGTAGAGTTTAGTTTTAGCTAGTATGACGCAAACACTAGTTATTCTATGAAATAACGAGTTGAATATAACTAGGTAATTCATGAAATACCTAGTTATTTTATGAAATAACGGATTCCACGCTTTAACTGTAACATTATACGTACATAAAGCATTTTTCTGAAATTGAACATTGCTCTTCAGAAGACATGTTTTGCGATTCCGCATCGCTAGAAGTTGGCGCAGATCGCCAAAATCTAGCGACAGATCGCGAAATCTTGTCAATTATTGTTTGCTTCATTTAGTATTATCATAGCGACGTTTGTTGAAATTAAATTGATATTGAAGAAAATAGTCGCCAAATGTAGGCTTTGAATTCAATATTATTTCAGTTTTTTACAATCAAACGCGATTTTTTTTTCAAATTTAAAATCGTTATAAAATTTTAAATTAAAAAAATATTTGGTACAGCCTTGACATATGGCATCACTGACGCTAATTTTGTTTTGGCGACTTTTTTCAACAGATTTAATATAGGACCCCATTGGCGATATTTTGTTTTGGCGACTTAACGATACGATGTTCGGTTAGGCAACAAAAAGTCGTCAATACAAGATTATCGCCAGTGATGCCGTAAGATCAAACCTGTTCCAAATATTTTTAAAAAAGATTTGAAATGAAATATTAACAAAAACTGATTAATTTTAATTTTAAATTGATTAAAATTCACTAAATACCTCTTCATCTGTTATTGAATTGAAATGGCATTGTGTCGCAATGTTAGAGGAAACTATAGTTCTCAGTTGGGTTAAAGTTAAGTTTAGGGTACGAAGCCGTTTCTCCACAGTTTACATCGCCAACTTTTTGACGCCAAGAGGAAGATGGTTTAACGATGTGTTTACATTTGTTTTGGTTGCGCAGTGACGTTGAAATTGGTTTCTGGAGCGCGCATCATTAAATTGGAGTTCTGCGCTTCGTAACTTCGTCTTGATTGGTCACCTATGCGCTAATTCAAATTTTATTGGACGATTTCATAGAATTTGCATAATATTTCGTTTGGAATTTAACGGCTTTAATTCTGACAGTTTACAGAATTTTTTAAAAGAAGGTAGATTTTCTAACATTCAATGAAGAAGCGAAGCGACTAGTTTCCGGCTTTGCTGAAAGCGGAGCCGCTGATGTTTTTTTTTTAGTTAAAAAAATTTGCCCGGTTAACGTACGCAAAAGAACAATAAAATGTTGATGCTCAGTGACCATGAACATTTTATTGCTCACCTCAACATTGCACTGCTGACTCAAAACAAATGTCCTCACATCGCTAAGCCATCTTGCCCTTGGCGACAAAAAGTTGGCGATGCAAAGAAAAAGGAATGACTCCGTACCCTAAACTTAACTTTTACGCTCAGAACTAGCTGCTAGTAATTCATCACCATAGAAGAGAAATATGAATCGTCATACAACTAAAGAATTTTAAAATATTTTTGAAAACTTCTGTATATTTTCTTTATTTAAACAGTATCTAATGCCAAACTTCATCTAATAGGTTTTTAGTGTGTGTGTGTGTGTGTGTATACACACACACACACACACAGCGGGAGGATGTTCGACTCTCAACAGATATAGCGTGCACCACACTCATATACACCCCCGTTCTTCCGTGCACTCGGGTCTCGAACCCGCGACCCTCTGGGCATCTGCGGAACATATTTCAAACTAAAAGTTTCATATATTTACAATTATTATTTTTTCTTTTGAATGTTAGAAATCGAAGCATTCTGCTTTAGTGTATGAAATTATCTACTTAATATGCTGTATAGTTTGACAGTTTCATAATTTCGTTCAAATTAATTCTAAACTATTGTATATAATTTTCGAAACAGCGCTTTATAAGCTTTAAAAAATTTCAAACATCTATTTTACAAAATATGAAAAAAAACTCCTATATTACGTAAATTTTAAAGAACTGGTTTTTTTTTCATAAGTTCTTCAGCGTTGACTTTGAAAATTGGATTAAAATAATCGAAAATCAGTGGCGAATCCAGGATTTTGGTCTGAGGGGGGCGAGGACATAAAGCGAGAAAATTTTCGATTCTGCCGGGCCAGAAAGAAATGTTCCCCCGTTTTATTTTTTTAAAAAAAAAGAGATTAAGAGCAAACAAGTGTAGTGATTTTTAAAAAAATCAAGAATTTTGGTTTAGCTCGGAGGGGGAGCACAGTTCCATAGCCCCCATGGGAAGGTTGTATTTCTTGCTCGTGGGAACATCAAAGATCACTTTGCTGTCCGCTTTGATGTGAACACTATAACTCAAAAACTGGAATGATTGATAAATTTTGGTACACAGTTTTATCATCATGAATATAGGTCCGTACCAAATTTTGGACCAAATCCGTCGAAGGGTTGACTGTCTGTCGGACTGTATAATCGCATACTTGTAAAAATTATATCTCCTAAACCCTTTGGCTTAGATAAATAAAAATTGTTTTGATGGTTGCTAACATTAATTATAGATTTCAATCGGTTAAAAAAACGGCGTACAAATTGCATAATTAATCTTTCTAATCCGATTCTCCACACGCATGCGTACTGGTAGCAATCTCTGTGCACGCGGAAAGATTACGTCACATTGTCTTTGAGCCGGCAAGTGTGGAAGTGGTGCTAGATGCAATCGGTATGCATCTCTTTGAATTTGATTCTTTACCTAAATATTTTACAATCACTATAATCTACAATGAAAAATCTTCTGATAGTCATTGGATTCTGGGTTAGAGTGGGTTCGAATTTTTTTATGCACACGGGGGGGGGAGGGAAAACAGCACCTTTTTGTAAAGTATAACTCCTCCGAGCCGGGGATCGAAACCGTGTTCATAGAAATAAAAGGAGTCGCTCGTACCACTAGACCACTGGAGACTTCATAAAATAAAGTAAAAATAATCTATTTGAGTTTTAAAGTCACTATAGCTCTCGTGGCGCCACCTAGTGGTGTAAAAATCAACTATTGCCAGAACATGTGTTTTAAGGTTACGGAGATGGAACCCTATTAAAAACATGAAATGAATGCAATAAAATTACATTTAAGAAAAGGGAAAGTTATCGTACGGAAAGCAATACCGTATGACGAAAAATAGAATTGAAACTGACGGTTTTAAACCGTTTATGGCTGGAGCGGAAAACGGTGAAAAACCGTTTTGTCAACAAAACAGCTTTAAACCGTCAAATATACGGAAAAGGTCCGGGAAAAAAACGGATATTTTTTACAGTGTATCTTAGCAAATTTGTCCTGTTTTTCTACATAAAAAAAGAGAATATAAATGCAGGATTTTGGATGGCGGTTTTGATACAAATTTTCACTCGATAAATGCACGAACTTGCTTTCCTTAAATTGTCACACACATTAAAAATATGCTTATCTTTAGTGGAGTTGACAAATGATTCTCAATAGCGAAGAGGACGCGAAGACAGAAACAAAAATATATTTAAAGCATTCTCATCGTTTGGCAAACTCTTTTAACTGTTTCATAAACTCTTATTTGATGTTTAATGATGTGGTAACAGAACTTTTACCGAGGAACCAATCTTTTGTTAACAATATTCTTTACACTGTGGTTTAGCGTATAACGAGGTTGTCAATCAGTTTTCTCCAAACGGAGTTGTCGAGTTCTTCTGTTCCTTAAGTAAAGAAAACAAGGGTATTTTGTGCAGCCTTATTGCTAGCCAAAGTCATGGATAAAATTTTGAAAATAAAGTATTATGAACAACAACTGATGGTTTGTGCACAAACCATCAGTTGGTGCTCATAATACTTTATTTTCTACAGAGGGGCTAAATTTTTCAAATTAGTGCTGTCTTTTTAATTTTCCTCGATGCGTAATTGAATGCCAAAAAGCAAACATTTATTGCCAAACTGCGCCAAGACTGTCTTGTGGCTAGTTTTTGAGAAATCTTGATAGTCATTGAAATTGCATTCGATTCTGAAATGGCTCAATAGCCTATGAACAACAACAGTAAGCAAGAACCCCTCTTTTGAAAAAATGGTCTAAAACCTCTCCCTCTCGTTGCCTATACCATGAAAATGATGATCCAACTCATAAAATTGTTTTTGAAAACAGTGAAATTTTTAAACCACCCTTGCACTGCCAAACTTCACAATAAATAATGCATGAAACCTTACTTTTGCAAAGAAATCAGACATGATGGAATTTTATGATGAGTATTTTCTCCACTTTCAGTATGCGAAAATCTGTCTGAAAAGCGGAAAGCAATTTTTTGCAGCATTTTTGGTTGCAGACCTATGTTATTAGCATGCTTTATCGAAGATTATACATTTAAAAAAAACTGGAATAATCACTGTAAACAATTGGAATGTCACTGAGTTAATTCTATATTAGTTAATACATTATTTACATTTCGTTTCAAACGAGAGATATTTTGAGGCGAACTTCGCAATTTTTAGCCTCATTCAGGTGACACCTGATCACACGCTTTAATCTCCAAACTTCACCTGCACACGAACGTGAGGATGTTAGATCACAAGAGAACGGATTCAAAGTGCACCAAGCCCACATACTCTGTGGATCTTCGGTGAAACCAGGTCATCAAATCGAAATTCTCTTATCCTGAGAATTGCGACTACAACTGGATCGAGGACCACGTCAGTTCGAAAAAAGCAATAATGCAGTAACTATGTTTCACACTAGTAGTTAAAAAAACCATTTATATATACACTGTAAAAAAATCCCGTAAAATTTACGGTTTTAAACTGGCAGCTGAGTTGGTTGTGCAAAACCGTAAAAGTTACGAAGTAAATCCGTAGTCACAACGGTTTTTTACCGTATGAAATCAAGTTTTCTCCGTAAAAATTAAGTCATCGAAGTAAGTGACGTCATCGGCTGAGTTGAGTTGTTTTTCTCCTTCTGTTCGAGTTGAAATGTGCTGATGTGTATTATCAATTAGGAATATTAATTAATCAATTATTAATTTCAATTAGTTTAATTAATATAATTCTTAATTGAACTTACTTGGACGATTTCGATGCAAGATGGTGACAAAACTTCTAACTCCTCCGAGCCGGGGATCGAAACCGCGTTCATAGAAACAAAACGCAGTCGCTCTAACCACTAGACCACCGGAGACTTCATAAAAAGAAATAAAAATAATCTATTTGAGTTTTAAAGTCACTATAGCTCTAGTGGCGCCACCTAGTGGTGTAAAAATCAACTATTGCCAGAACACGTGTTTTAAGGTCTAAGTCTTTCATGAGTGACAACAGGTTACTGCAACATGTGTAAACAATAGCGGAGATGGAACCCTATTAAAAACATGAAGTGAATGCAATAAAATTACATTTAAGTAAAGGGAAAGATATCGTACGGAAAGCAATACCGTATGACGAAAAATAGAATTTGAACTGACGGTTTTAAACCGTTTATGGCTGGAGAGGAAAACGGAGAAAAACCGTTTTGTTAACAAAACAGCTTTAAACCGTCAAATATACGGAAAAAGTCCGGGAAAAAAAACGGATATTTTTTACAGTGTACTATGTCACTTTGAATATATTTTGCAACAAAATAGCACATTTATGCGTAGTGAAGACATTAATAAGGACATTAATTTGCGATCAACTGAGGTTTATCTAATGCAACATTTTGCGAGTGAAAGAAAGACCTCAGTTTGTTTTCAAAATGAAAGAAATATTTTTTCATCAGAAGCTAAACAATTTTCTTTTAAATAACAAATAGATTCCTTGAACGAGAAAAGCTGGCTGTTTATGAGACAATGACATCCAGAACAGATCTGAACCGCTGTCCAGAAAGGCTGCTCTGCATGGACCGAAATAAATGATGATCCAAAGGAGCAACATCTGGTGAGTACGGGAGACGGGATTAGACATCCGCACGAAGTGCTTATACAGTTCCTTGACTGGTCTTGCAACACAGAACAAGCACTCTCATCTTGGAAAATAGCCTCTTGCCTTTGGCATATTCTGGACTTTTCTGCATCAATTCTTCCTTCAGATTTTATTCTGATTATCTTTGTTGAGGATCTTCATCCATCAAAGCTTTCATATCTTCGTCTCGACTCTTTTCATAGTTCCATGCTTTATGTCACGTGTATGGAAATCATTATTTTTAAACCCTGCAAACAATTATTTGCAATTTGCATTCGATGAAGCATGCACACCGCGAACTTCACCCAGAAAACGATAAGTTTCTGAGTCGGTTTCTTCGCAATAAAATAATCATGTAAAACTCTCCGTAAATGTTGTTTTTTCGGCACAAATGCGGTAAAAATAGTTATTTTTTTTACATTTCCAACTGAAGACAATTACTAAAGGTTGATGCCAAACTTTTCAAACACAAGTGTTCCCAAAATCAATTGCATTAAAGTACTACTTTAATGACATATATCGAAAATGAATCATATCGTATGCAGTCAATTTTAAGGATACGATTTTCATAATGATTCATCCTCGTGAAATTGTATAGATACTGTTACAAAGCTATAAAGTCGTTTCCCTGAGATGCTAATCTTGGCGACAAATTTGGCGACCTTGGCGACAAATTTTGCGAACATTTTGGCGACTTGGCGGCAAATTTGGCGACTTTGGCGACAAAGGGAATTTTCTAGAAGGACCTCGGACTTTCCACCTATTTCTACTGGTTTCATGAACTTTCTAGAGATTTCGTCACTTCCTACATAATGAAGTCACTTCCTGTTGAAAAGTATAAAGGCAAGCTCTCAAGCCAAGAAGAGTCAGTTGGAATTTGACCTGCAAGCAAGCTGGTGAGCTAATAAGAAACCTTTGAGCATTGTGTTGAGATTTATTGGTAGTCTCTGTTGTGAATTTTTACTAGTGTTGTGTTAATACTTGTGCTACGTTTCTTTGCTTGAGAATATTTGTAAAATAAAGAGCTTTATTTTTTTTAATCCTGCTTATTGGATTGCATTCACGTACACCCACAAAGTAATTTTGTTACAATACATTTCAGCAAGATAATCATTACTTCTATGAGAAGCTATGTTTGGCGTAATGGTTTTTCTTACAGAAACAATTTCCCAATTATTATTTTGAATCCATTTCAAATAGTTCTTAGCCCTTGAAAAAGTATATTAGAATGGATTCCTTGTTTGTTTTTGGTTATTTTCGTTTAACTCTGAGTTTATTTTTATTTATTTATTTTTTGCATGATCTTGATTTCTATTGTTATCTGTTTTTTGTTTTGCTGCTGCAATTGCGTGCTACTTAAACACTGTATTCATTTTTTTCTAATTTTTTTCTAAATTTCACTCTATAAATTGTATTGTTTATAAATAAAAATATCTCTTTAGTTTTTATGTTGTTCTAGTATTATATTTTAGTTAAGATTCTTTTTTAAATTTATTCTATTTTTCTGTTGATTGTTTTTAAGCATTACTAACTATTGATGTTAGAAGAATAAGAACAAACTGATGAAACGTAAAAAGTCGAAGAAAATAAGAAAGAATCCCCTAGATACCAACATCATGACAACATTCAACAACTAATTTTCGAATTATCCGAATATTTCTCCTAAATGGAAATGATACAGTAAAACTTCTCTAAGCGGCCATCCCTGCAAAGCAGCCACCGCTTGCAACTGCCACTTTTGTGTGGTGCGAAATTTTGGCACAAAGACATAATGTTGAAAACAGCCCACTCGAACCTCTCCAAGCGTCAGGGGTGGTCGCAAGTTCAATTTCGGTGACATCCATTTCTTTAGTCTCACTAGTTATGGGCTTTTTATTAAGATGAAAAGAGGGGGAAATAAAGGGGAAGAAAAAGTAGACGCAAAACCTGAAAATCAAATCGAAACTAATCACACCTTTCCCAAAGGGGGGAGAAAAATGCACATCTTCTACCGGAGCTGCAATTGGTCATTGGTTACTAAATGCAGAACAGAAAGCCATTTTAGCCAGAGGCACAACCTTTTGATTTCTGAATAATAACCTAGGGGCCGTTCAAATATTACGTAAGCATGTTTTTGGTAATTTTTGACCCTTTCCCCCCTTGTCAGCAAAAATAATCAAATCGCAAACCCCCTCTTATAATTACGTAAGCAAACGGCAACCCTCCCCCTCTCTTTTTTTTTCACAAAACGTATAACAGTAATAATCTAATTTTAAAAAAATTTAGGACTTAATTCAAATAAAAAACTCTAACTCGGCTTAACTCTCTGAGCGGTTAGCTATTTTGATGTACTAGTTTTAATCTTAAAAATTTGCTTTCAATGCGAATAATTGAATCTTTATTGCGTTTAGTGAAGTCTTCGAAATCTTAAGAATATTTTATCCATGTTAGTTTAAGAAATTATACATACGAACATGAACACCTGCTTTTGAACTCAATATGAGAAACGGAAAAATACGTTTAAAACGCTTAGAGGGTAAAAATGAAATATATATATAATTTCTTTACAATTTTGTTTAAGAAAATTTCTTAGCTTATCACAATTTTAAAAATTCAAGGTTAATTTTCTTTTGCCAAATTTAAATTTTCTTACAAATTCAATTTTTTTAATTAAATTATTTTTGCAAGTTACAAGAGATTTCCGGAAATAAAGTGGTTTTAATGTCTTACGTAAGCATCACTCATACCCCCTCCCCCCCTTATCAGGAAAAATAAGCAAATCGCAAACCCCCTCCCCCCCTTAGGTGCTTACGTAATATTTGAACGGACCCCTATATATATAAAATAACGATATAAATATGCAATACGATGCACAATTCAAGTATCTCTTGCAAACGCGCACCCGCTGGAGGGTTAACGTAGCGCGAACTCACCCTCTACTTCTATCCGATAAAAAAAAGAAAGAAAAAGAAAGAAACGAAATATTTTCGAGAAGAAAAAAATATGGGCCGTTAATAGTTAGATTTTTGTATCGATTTCTGTAAGAATTTTGAAAACATCAATATTCTTCACGAATTTTATCTTTGTTTCACAACTTTTCAGTAATTTCAAAAGTTCCACTCCAGATAAACTGGATTCTCGGATTGACGATGTTCAGCTTAAGAGATCACGTGCTGATAAATTTGTTAAGTTGCAACCACATTTTCTCATTGAATTTAGAAACGTACACTAACTACAAAACGTAACAAGAGCAATCTAATGCAGCTGGTATACTCAAATCACAACAAAAATGCCACCAGCAACCAGAACAATTAAATAACACGGATTCCCAGCTGCTCGCGGTAACCCAAAAATCATCCAAAGAGCTCAATCCATTGTCCTTTTTTAAGCGAGCGCGGGAAATTGATAAGCTGTTCTAATTAGTGGGAATGAAAAGGTTTTTTGGACATGTCGGATAATTGGGCGGAGCCATCACCTGGTCTCTACCTGCATGCATTCGCCCAATAAACGACGAGAGGTGACCCCGCCTCTTTTCACGACCGGCGACACCACGTGACAGTTCACAGCGACACATTGTCCTTCTTGTCGCGGCGTTTGCTCTTCGGCGTCCTATCAGGTTCGTCAGTCGAGCTCCGCTGTGGAGGGACGGCGCGAAGTAATTGGTCTTTTCTTCCTACTTCAAGAAAAGATCGATAGGGACTTTAAGTGTAATTTTCACTTTACAACCAATTATTTCTATTTAATTCATTATCCTGATCACTTTCAGAAATAATAATATCCTCGTAGTTAAAAATAAATTTCAGATTCGTATTAAAAGCGAGATATAACGTAAATTATTCACAGTTTAATTTTACACACTACTTTTATACAAGCGGATCTTATTTCAATAATTTGTTGTGTATGAAATTAATCCTTTTCTTAAGTTAATTGTTTATTATCCTCTTTTAGAAGTATCTATAGGTTTTAAGTGCCTATTAGTGTTTAAAATATGGAATTTTATCAGACACATGTAGATTGAGATATTTGGCGATGTGTTGGCGAAGTTGTTTACATTCTGAAATTTTCGTGTTTTTTTGCGTTATTTAAAAGAAAATTTTATGATTATGAAATAAACGTAGAATGTTTTTCAGTGTGTAAGAAAGATAAGCATAGTTCATTTTCAGTAAAAATTCATCTCTAGGTATATTTTTAAACATTTTCTTTTATGCATATAACTAAGAAACTGTATAATTAATAAAATTTAGAACTCAATAACTTCTTTTTGTTTAATTTTCTTTAATTTATGTGTATATGATGTTTGAAAATTTATTTAGTGTTTTTTATTTACTCTTTATTTATTTCTCTTTCGCTTTTTTTATTACAAGTATTATTTTCCAAAACAAAAGTATTATTGACATGTCTTAAAGATTTATCTGATTATTTTTCAGATTTCCAAGCAATCAAGAAAGGAGATATATTTGGGGGAAAAACATTCGCCGGGAAAACTAGTCAATTTATTTCGGAGAGGGCCTCAGCCTCCTTATATACGCCCCTGAAATTAAGTAGTTATTGCTTTAAATAAAAATATTTTTTTTATTTAAAAAGTTTAAGTATATAGTTTGTTTTTGTTACAGTCAGTTGAAGTATTATATTGTGTAAGGTTTGAAACAAATGAAATTCCTAGTCACATAAAATCCAATTATTTTGATTTCTTCCGTTCGTGAGTTAGTTTTTAAATGAACTAAAATAGTAACGTTTCGCTACTTGTAGAAATACTACTCGTTTTCCAACACTCCTCATACTCGCTTCGCCAAATGTGGCGATAAGAAGCCAAGAAGTTCCTCTTTAGTCACGTGATGAGTGGAATTTCTACCCAGGTGCTTGCTTCACTCCGAATGCTGGTTTTTCTACAGCGTGAGCAGTCTAACTCTATCCTTAGTCTATGCTTATAACTCTATATTTAGCAAATATGTTGCCAACCAAAGTTCTTCTAGTAAGTGAATGTTTTTCACAACCAATTCATTTATCATGCATTAGGTCTTTGTAGATGTTTAATCTGCATGAATCAATAAATGTATACACTTAAATCAAAACACTTGACAGGAACCCAGCACATTTCTTTAAATTTCAATTTATGAGCCTTTAAGAATTTACACATTTTCAGCATACGAGTAAACATAACACCACAGCATACTCCTGAAACCGGAGTCGTTGGATGAGTATGTGTGAAACTTTCTTGAAAAGCTAAAGCCAAAAAAAAAATTACATCATGAGATATAAAAACACATAAAAGGGAAGATAATTATACATAAACAAAGAAGAATAGAATGAAAAGTACATAGAGAGGTGGGGGTCTATTCTGGTACCCCCGGTTGGGTTGGGAGTACCAGAATAGACCCCTTACAATCCGAGTATAATATAAAACATATACAAGAGGAGTTATCATATGAGTGCAGTGAAAGGGTAGAATGTTCCTAAGAAAAATTTGGGAAATGACGAAAATTGCCAAGTTGCTGAATCTCTTTCTAATCTTATCATTCATCGTGCTAAATTTATATAGAATACAAATTCTTGATCATATAAGAATGAGGAAGCAAAATACGGCGCGGTTATCAATGAGTTGAATTTAGAATCCTAAACAAACAGTTAAAGAATATTTGGATTTGGATGGATTTCAGTACTCATTCTTTTAAAATATAGTTAGGATCTTAAAGTTGCTGAATACTTGGGATTCAGTTAATACATACGAATATGCATAATCAAAAACAGTTTATTGCTTTTCGGTTATTTCAATCGAACTCCGAGTTTCAATTTCATGTTTATAAGATAACAAGATAAGCCGGGGAAATGGAATAGTTTTTTTTTTTGAGATCAAATATTTTGGAAATAATTCACCTCTTTCTCTGCAATACTCATTCCTTTTTAATTAGAGATAGATACACACCTTCTTGTTGCTTTCCAAATACTTCACACTTTGTTGGACACATATTTTCAGAAGAAGATTTTCGTCTGCACAATTACCTTACAAAAAAGCAATGGACATAAGTCATGAAACTTCAGATGTCAGCTAGGCACTCCAACAACCCCATAATAGTTGGAGGAAAAACTGATCGGATAGAAGTAACTGTTTATCTCCGAATTGAAGTCTTAGATCAGTGGTGCGCAAACCGTGGGTCGGTAAATCCAAAGAAATTTATTTTACAGTAAAAAATAAAAGGCTTTCTTTCAAAAAAAACGTGGTCGCGGACCCTAAAGGGATCGCGTAAAGATTTTACACGAAATGAGGGGGGTCGAAAATAGAAAAAGTTTGTGCACCACTGTCTTAGACTGTAATACAATCACAAATTAAGACGCATTTAGAAATATATTCATGATTAAAAAATATATTCGTAACTCAAGAATGCATATTTTGAAAACTCCCAACTGTCTCTTTGAAGGATGGACCCTCCACTCAAACCAGACGGTGTGCTTCGTGCACGAGGTCGGGGAGGTGCTCCGTACTATCTGTCTCTTTGAAGGGACAAAAACGCAACATTACTTCCAAAGAATTGTTTTAAACATTTTTTTAAATTTCTCAACCTCTCTGTTTCTATATAGCAGGGGTTCCCAACTTTTTTTCCCTCACGTACCCCTTGATTAGTCTTTTTATTTTCTCGTCCCCCCTAATGTCACATCCACCCTACCCCCTCCCAACCATCCGTCTATGCAAAGATCTTTTCATCAATGTTGTTAAGGGCCTAGGTTAGCCTGAGAGTCAAATGACTCGAATTAACAACATTTGCATAACTTATTTTTGATTTTACATTTTGTTCCATTTTTACAATGGTATTGAGTTCTACGTCAAAATAAATGAAAGAAGTATTGTATTAATTTCGCATAAACTTATCTGGATAGCTAAAATTTACACTTGGTAATAATCAACTATTCAAGTGGTATAGTTAATAAATAGCAAGTATTACGCTTGAGGAAACAAAATTCTGTACATTTTTTAATCCCTTACGTTCTCTTGTTTCTGCCATTACCGACTTTGATTTCGCGTATCCCCAGGGGTACGCGTACAACAGGTTGGGAGCCACTGTTATACAGCATATCACAGTTCAATTCTAATCACAAGAAATAAAGTAAATAAATGATAAAAAATAAAATAATTTTTAAAAAATGACGGGAGGCTGTCTTTTCAAACAATCGCTGATGTTAAAGGCGTAGGACTATTTTACTCGCTTGACACTTTTGTTTATCGAAGTTTCTCTTAAGTTTTTAAGTTTAAGTAAGTTTTTTTTTGTAATTTCTGTTATTACCCTTTATCTCTGAAATAAGACATTAGTTATGTTTTTAACATATGTAGTTACCGAGATATAGAGGTTCGCGCAACCACTTCATGCGTATTT
>BGPR01003542.1:45049-58315 GCA_013235015.1 Araneus ventricosus
TGGATTCTTTTTCGTATTGGATTCTTCTTCTGAAACTGAGCTTTAACTTTTGGACCTGGATTCTTTTTCGTATTGGATTCTTCTTCTGAAACTGAGCTTTAACTTTTGGACCTGGATTCTTTTTAATACCTTCAAATGCGTGAACATCAAATGGGTGAAAATTATCCTTACTACACTAGTTTACATATTTGTTTCCTAAGGTAGCACACGTGTTCCCAAGGTGGCCCGGGTATTGCTATAAGTTATCAAAGATGACATAATGTTATAAGATAAGGTATCAATTAAAGAAAATAAAATTGGATTTTTATATATTTCTTAAATACTCTCATAATTTAAAACTTTTACTCAAAATAACAGCATTATATTTATAGATATTTAGTGCCTTTTTTACAGCAAACATGAAATAATAACAAAAAGGGACTGAAAGAGCAATCTGACGCCAAATCAGACGCCTGACAGCAAGGCCTCCCTTGTCGCTGTATAAAAGTCCAACACGTGCTACTACAAGGCGTTAAGACTTGACTTTTAACTGACACTAAATGCTCCTTTGTTACTCCCCCTTTCCCCTTGTGTCCACAGAGAGCAGCACACAGAGCGACAATCGACCTGTTTTTTTTAACATTATTTTTTAAGCTCTCAATCGCAGTGAACTGCAAAATACATTCGATGGCTTTTAACCTGTCTAACCTGTACTTCCCGTCACTTTGTTTGATTGGAAACAACAAGCCGAGAAGAAAATTGCACTTTTAAAAGCAGTTTGTGGCCCTTCGAGTTATTTGACCGACTGATCAGGTCCTAAATGGCACTGACGCAGTCAAGTATTAAAAAACGATGGCAGGTGGAAATTTTTTAAACATTAATTAGTGGTTAGGGAATATCTTCGAAGATTTTCCTCACTTTTGCCTCGCTCCTATACATGCTTTTTTCTTCGAATATTCCATTTTCTCCACCAATTAGCTAACAATTATTTTAAGAAAATTTGGGGTGATGCATTAATTTGCTTCTTAAACTGAGGATCGCCCTCTTACTCGGAGATACAAAAAATGCTTGGGTGGTGAAAAGTTTGGCTTCTCCGTTTTCTTACAGATCCTTTATTATTGCTGATCGCAATATCATCTTGATTGAACCTTTATCAAAACATGTTGAATAACAATTTAAAATTTTATTTCATTTTATAAATAAATAATTTTATACTAAAAGTTATTTCCTAATTTTAGGATCACAAAAAAGTTTTCGGAAAAAAAATGGGATCGCATGTAAAAAAAGCTTAAAATTACCTGGATTTTCCCTTAAAAATCACGCACTCTAATTAGTTTAGCTAGAACTCTTAAGACAAAGTTAAATTTTTACTCTGACAGTTCTTTCTTACTGAAAAATAACAACCGCCACCCTTTTTTCTCGCATATTCTATTTCTTTTTTCCCCAAAAAGTATTTGTGCCCCGAAAATTGGAGAAAAGATAAGAAAATGACACCTTGTTTAATAATAATGTAAAAAAATAAAATTTTAAATCTATTCAGCAAATTTTCTTGAAATGATTTAAGTGAAGATTACTTTTTAGATATTTTTGCTTAAAAATATCAAAGATTACAAAAGCAAAAAAACTGCGTGGAAATTGTCGCACCCCCTTAGAGTTCTTTGACACCACATTTGAGAAGCTAACTTAAAAAGCCATATTTTAAGATATAAGAAAAATAATAACACCTCAAAATTATAAATGAATAATTGATAAACTCGTATATACTAAAATGTTATTATGCTATCCAAAAATGTCCGCGCTCTATTTTGTAATTCAACGTAAACACTTTTTTAAAATCTGAATATAATATCTTGCAATTCATACAATGTATTGTTTCAGGATAATTCAAAAAGTACAAAACTTTAAGTATATGAGAAATGGATTCATGTCATAAAAATTGCACACTCTACTCAGCTTTGTTAATATATCAGAGTGATTAGTTGAAGACAGAAATATTTGGAACGTTGATTTTAATAAATGATTGCAATTACTCTGTGAAATGTATCACATTCTTTTGAGACACTGGCCTCGAAATATGTACATCCTTCTAAAAGATACGCATATAATTAGCTCAGTTTAGTTATATTAAAGGCCCGTTTTTTGAAGCGAAACGACGACTATTTTCGGACGGATCTCGTAACTTTGAACCGTGGTCAAATAAAAAGGACGACACCTGAGCTGGCACTCCCTTCTCCCAAACTTCCGCATCACACCCGCGGGAGGATGTCCACCCCCCCAAACATATCATTTAACGTGAAACAGGCCTACATACATGGTGGATATTCAGTGGAATCGAGTTCGAACCTGAATTCCTCCGGCCATCATCATAGGATAAAATCATTTTTAAATTTAATTTTCTATCTAGCATGTTTTCGATTCGTCTCCAGGTCTCCAAATCTTGAAGGAGAAAAATCTTCTGAGAATAATCTGAAGTGTCAATAACAATGTTATAGATAAAAGGACCATTTTCTATTGGCGATATTCATGCGGCCGCGGCGGCCTAATGGTAAGGTCTCGACCTCGGGATCGGAGGGTCGCAGGTTCGAAACCCGATTCCACTGCAGATACGCCATGTATGGGGCCCGTTGCATGCTAAATCATACGCAGTGGCCATACGCCCTCCCATTGGTGTGACGTGGAAGTTTGGAGAGGGGATGCCAGCTCAGGTGTCGTCCTCATCATCTGACTGCGGTTCAAAATTACGAGGTCTGTCCCTAAATAGCCCTCGTGTTGCTTCAGAACGAGACGTTAATATAACTTAAACTGTTGGCGATATAAAATGTAATGTGACAAGAAGGAAGAAAAAAAAAATGAAATAAATTTTGTCTCGGATGACAATCACTGGGTCAGTTTTGAATGATTTATAAAAATTTGACGACATATATTTTTATCTCACTATGTTTAAATAAAAGAACCAATCAATAAAAATGTATGTAGAATGTGATGATATACAAATTGGTTGAAACTTGAATCTGATTTAGCACTGAGATATTTGGAAAATTTATTTTAAGGAAGTTCGTGCCTTTATGGCACAAGATTCTTGCATTTGAAATAAATTTCCGGTATTTGGACTTGATTTTTACGCCAAAAAGGTTGCCAATTTCAGTTGCTCAAATATGAAGAACAAGATAAAACGTATGTTTGAGTTAGCTGATGTAAAACTAACGAAGTGCTAAGTTTTAGAGCAGATTATTCAGTATTTATTCATATTGTACTGTTATATTGACTCATATTGTATTGCTATATTTATTCGTATTATACTGTTATATTTAGTCATATTGTAGTATTGATAAAATCCTTTTTCTTCCTAAATCAATGAGTGGAATCTGGCAAACGGCAATAAACCGCACTCAATATATAAATAAATCGTTTTTATGGCGTCCCTTTCTTGTTATGTAGTCAGCAAGAAAGTTCGTGTAACTTCTTTTATACCATAAATTCTCACAGTTCTTTTTAAAATTACATAATTTTGCAAGTTAAAAGTAAATATGCTTAAAGAAACCAGCGGGAGTGGTCTCCCCTAAACTTTCTCGTATACTTCTCGAAAAAGGTGCTGTTCCCCCCCGCGTGGATAAAAAAATTCGAACCTATTGTAACCCAGGATCAAATGACTATCTGAAAATATTTAGGTAAAGAATCAAATTCAAAGAGATGCGTTCCGATTAAATGCGTACCGATTTCTACTCTTGCTGGCTCAAGGACAAGTCGCATAATCCTTCCGCGTGCAAAGATTGCTGCCAGTATGCATGCGCATGGAGAATCGGATGAAAAAGGCGCCAAGCAGGAGTCAACAAATATAGTGCACAGAAGGTTGCGTCCAGTGCGCATGCGCTTGGAGACGGCGGATCCGTTGGAGATGCGATTATACAAACCGACAGACAGTCAACCCGTTGACAGATTTGGCCCAAAATTTTATACGGACCTACATTCATAACGATAGAACTGTGTATGAAATTTTATCCATCTAGCTTTTCAAGTTTTTGAGTTCTAGCGTTCACATGACCGCGGACATACTCACAGACAGACTTCCCGTAGACGGATTTTGTCCAAAATTTGAAAGAAACCTACAAATTATGTGTCAAGTTCACATACCAAATTTCATCCCCGTAGCTCTAATAGTTTTCGAGTTATCGTGTTCACAGACAGACATGATTCCAAAAATGTGTTTTTATGACTCAGGGAGGTCTAAAACGTGGAGATTATTCAAAATCTCGAGTTCGAATTTTTTGACGATTACAATACTTTCTCTTTGTATACTTCGTATACGAGAAAGTAAAAAGTCTTGAAGCCTCCTTTATTCGATATTCTAATATAATTAAATACAACAATATTTTTTTTATTGATTTCTACATTACAACTTTATTTTCTTTCATTTTCCAAAATCGCTGTTTTTTTTTTAAATCTATGAAAGTCTTATTTAAAAATGAATCGTTGCATGCATAAAATTTCTAGTGTATTATCATTTAATAAAAATATGTATTTTAAGAAATAATTTATCGATGTTTTTTTAGAGGATTTTTATGGCGCCGATGTATTTGATATTTTTTTTCAATTATAAGACATTGAAGCTCTTCTATGGAACTGGAATTTTATTGCAACACAAGTGGATAAATTTCGTACAATCCCAACATTAAAATTAAAGATATCACAAAGAAAGTTGAAGTTTTGCAGTGCCATTTTAAAAAATAAATTGGGCCTAAAATTTCAAAAAAATAAATAAATAAATAAATATTTTGGATTAATTCTCTATAAATAATTTAGATTAATTTAAGTAAGTAGGTAATCAAAAATATCAGTTTCTTAATAAACGAATGAATATTTGTTATATAATTTACTCAAAATCTATTAGGGTAGTGTGAGGCTGAGGGCCCGCGAACTTGGGTGTATTATAGCGATTGTTGTAATGTGTTAAGACCCTAGAGCTATCTTGTAAAAAAGATAATTTATTAACTAAAAACTTAACACCAAACAAAGACTAACGAACATTAATAAATCGCAGAAAATTACACCACCATTAGAAAACTGCAGAAGAAGAAGATGTAGTAATTTCAAATCAGTTGTAGCGTTGCTTAATTGGAACATAATAGCACAGCCGGCTAGATAGTGCTAATGGCCACAGTATGATGACACAGGTGGCGACATTATACACCCAAATTCGCGGGTTAGATCCCTGGCCAAAGTGATGGCTTTTGAGATACCAAGGATAACCAACACCCACGACATATGATAGTTCGGCATTTGAGAGATCCTTTGACTAGGAATCATTACCAACTTCTGACTACACGGCACAATCATTTGTCATTCTCGGCAAAATTAAATATGCGGCGCTGCTTCAGAATAGTGTCAGCACGACTCTCTCTGGCGAGCAACTCTTGCGTCAAATTCACAGTAGCGATGACCATCAGTAGATGTGCCAATCAATGAACGGTTATCATGCTCTGTGAAAGCACCACGTCTTCCACATGATTTCACTGTTGAGAGGTACGCCCCATTTGAAAAGAGCGTATTACCTACTCTAATCATTTCATGTTTCGTAAATATCAGGCTTACTCTTTCAGTAGCAATATGTTTTTTCTCAATCTACGTGTTATTCAAAAGTATAATTCATCCTAAATTATGCACTGCAACCCGTATAATCTCCTTTACCTTTGTGTTTTTCTCTCAATCGATTTTTATATCTCATTTTGTTTCCTAATCTTGTCAATTTATTTTTCTTTTTCTATTATCCTTCAGTCTAATTTTTTTATGTATTTATTATTAAGCTTCGATAAAAACGCACACAAAAATATCTTATTATAAATAAAAATAATTTTTTTTATGTTGCTGCCCCGAAATTTATTTTTATTTATATATTTTTTTTCGAATAATTTATCGCGAAACAGCATATTACATTACCACATGGCGAGATTGGCGACTCTGTTTCATTCCGTCTTTCAAAGCGCACCACAAAATGCTAAGCGGAAGGATTCACGTCGAAAGTCTCCGACCGTCCCTTTTTATTTATTTATTTATTCCTTCCGATTCTTTTCTTCCTTCCGACACTTCACAAGAACAAGAGGAGAGAAGTCTCGAAGTGCCTTCCGTGACCACCGAAGCCATGTTGCTTTTCGAATACACCCCTACACTCCCCCCACTTTCCGAATTTTGAGTTCCCCACACGTATTTTGATTCCCCAACCCCCCTCGGTACCTTTTCCTTTCCTTCGAAAAATCTGTTCGTGCCTCCTCCTCCTCTGAAATTCGTCGAGGAGCCCTGGCGAAGGTTCGATAATGGGAACAGCTGCTGCTAGGATTCCGTCATTGTTTTCCGGGGTTATAAATGAGGAGAACCCCTGGCCCTTGACGTTCAATGACAGAATCCTTCTATTGCTTGCCCTCCCCCATCCCCTTTCCTACAGCCTATACGAAATTACTAAGCAGGGCCGCCACTCGATTAGTGGTGATAAACAGAACTCTGTAGTAACCTCTCCTGCCCCCCCCAACTTTTCGATGCCATTTGTTATCCTCCTCGATCCCCCCCACGTCCAATCTTACGTTTCTTTTTCTTACGTGCTGCATGATGGCAGAACACGACGATGCTATTTTTAATCCTGCTGCAGGAATTGCAAAGAGTGGTTCGCTGGTTGGCGATGTTGCCTCCTATGCCTACAGAAAACTGTCACGCGGTCGTCCCCAATCAGGATGCAGATGATCCTCTCCCTAGCCATCTATATTCCTTCCTATCCCCCCCCCCCCCCCCCCCATTGCCAAGCATATTTTTTTGCATAGGAAAGGGGGGATTTTGGGAAGGGGGCTCGGACTATTAATCACGAATAACGTAGAATTCTCATTTCGCCAACGCGTTTCACTCCCTGGGTACTTTCTGCTGCCTGTTCTGTATACTTGGCACATGGGAAACTTTGCACATATGACAAAAGTTTAGTTTTGCTCCCATGAGAAGAGTGATATAGAGTGGATATTCAAGAAAACAAATAAGATTTTTAAAAAGTTTTGGAAGTAGGTTTAATCCGAAACGCTGACGTCCTCATTTAACGAACGTACTTCAATCTCAGAATACATTGTGCTGCCTGTTCTTTGTATTTGACGCAAGAGAAAGTCTCCATAGGAGGCAAACGTTTAGTTTTGTTATCGCAAGAATAATGATACAAAATTACCATTCAAGGAAACGAATAAAAAAACTAAAGTTTTAGAAGTTGAATAATCTAAAATGTTGAAAAATTAAAGAAGTGGAAAAAACAAAGACATAAAAAAGACACTATGTTTATACTATTAAAACTTTTAGATAAGAAAAAAAAGCCAGATTCGGATTTGGTATATTTAGAAATATATATTTCTTAGAATAAATGATTGAATTCGTCAGTATAAAATATTCTTGGACTTCTTTGATAATAGTAGATAAAAAAAAATTCACTACTTTTGCCTCTTACTTCTTAAGAAATGAGAATTGTTGCTATTTTCAGGCAGGATTTTATGTTTTTTATATTTAAGAGCTGCGAATAATAACAATTAAAAACAAGAGACACGCGATTTATTGTTTATAAATAGCAATATTCGAAAATTAACAAGAACGACGCCTAAGTCGGCACAGTGGCGGGACCGTCCCTCTCAATCTCTAGTACTGTAAATAGGCAGCTCTCCTGCAGCTTCAAAACTGGAAGTTAGTCGTCCAAAAATTATTGTGTAGCAACGGATTCGAAATCCTCCGCACTTTGGCGCATGCGCTGGGCGGAGTTATTTTCATCAAAATATGGGGAAAGTAAAGAATGGAAGGGTAGTGTTTATATTTTACTGAGCGTGATCTAACAAAGAACTGCGCTCATATGACTCATTGCCTGACACCCCTTTCCGGTGTAAAATCGTCCAAAAGTGGTAGTTTCGGAATCCGTTGCCGAACAGTAACTTCAAATCTCATTCATTAAACTAAATATTTGGTTTTAAAGCTATTCACGAGTGTAGAGTTTTCATTCTCTTCATGCTTTTGTTTTCCAATATTGTTTAGTCTTTCGTAAAGTGAAAGAATACTATTTAAATTCCATGTTTTATATAAAAAAAGTTTACATTACAAGATTAAAAACAACAACAAAAAAAACAGTGTGAGTGAATCCACAAAGAAAAGCAGTGTCTGGATTTAACCAGATCAAGGTATAAAGCTTACGCCTACGCAAGATTTTAAGTGATTTATTTTATACACATTTGTCAGTAAATCGCCATCTTGTTGTACGGATTTCTTTCTTATCATAAAAAGAAAATGAAAAATAAATAAATCTTTTTTTCCAGATTTATAAAATAATCAACTTTAGACAAATGAAATGTTCTTGAAGGCGACTGAATTTGTTTTATTTTCTATGTATTTATACCTTTGTCAATTTTGTTCCTTAGAAAATAAAAAAAACTCCTACCAAAAATAAAAAAAGGAGATATTGATATATTTTATTAATTCTGACTCATCTTTTAAGCCACTCAGTTATCTAATAAGTTCCCTTAGCCACTTTGGTGCATAGAGAAGTCAAGATTTATAAAACGAATACATGTTATAATGGAGTTTCTTTGAATAATGATTGAAAAATTTTTTAAAAAAAAGAAACAAGCAGGTGTATTAAACTAGTGGATGGGTTTCTTCCTTGTACAGGAATTTATTTTAAAGAATTTCATCATAAAATGCAGTCAGTTTTACTGAAAAACATTTTCATGCAGTAGAGCTCAGAAACACATCCTCAGTGAATATAACATAAGCAACGGTCTTTTCAGCTGTGCGCATAAATATATCTTAATACTTATCTATATATTTCAAATAATGGACCTTATGCACCCTTTGGGTTCGAGAGTATAGAAAAACAGCTGTGGAGGAATAAACAAAACGATCGGCCTATAAGAGACTCAGAAATAAACGCAGTTCTGAGTCAGCTGTTTAAGACTGACCAATGGCTGCCTCCGGCAGGTCACGTGTCGGAGAATGTGACGTCACATGCATAAGGTCCATTTGGCAAAAAACCTTCACGAGTCCGCCAGCCTCGACCACTCGACCGATTTTGTCAATTTTTTTTTTTCATTTGAAAGGTTATGACGTCTAGATATGTCATAAAGGGTCGCCATTTTCGAAAATAATAGAAAAAACTCTTTCCCAATGTACCTTTCCCTATGGGGAAAAACATTTGGACAGTTCGCCAGCAAAACCAACCAACGAATTTCGACAATTTTTTTTCATTTGCAAGGTTATGACGTCTAAATATGTCATCAAGGGTCGCCTGCCACCCCCCATTTTTGAAGGAAATCGAAAAAACACTTCAGCATACATTATATATATGTTTTTCAATTTCGTTCGAAAATGGGGGATTGGTGGGGGGGTGGCAGGCGACCTTTGATGACATATCTAGACGTCATAAGCTTTCATATGAAATAAAAATTGTCAAAACCGGTTAGGTGTATGGGGCTGGGGAATTTCTACAACGTTTACCCATAGACAATGAACAGAAGAGAAGTGTTTTTTCGATTTCGTTCGAAATTGGAGGGTGGTGGTGGTGGAGGAAGACGACCATTGATGACATATCTAAACGTCATAACCTTTGAAGTGAAAAAAAATGTCGAAATCGGTCTGGTGGTTGGGGCTGGCGAACTGTCTGAGGGTTATACCATATTAGATCAAATATATAGATCGCAACAGTTCCATCACAATGGCGTGCCAAAAATATTATAAAATACCTATTGTAGGTGATGGAAACTGTTTAGTTAGGGCGATTTCATTCTATATTTATGGATCTGAAGACTTATCCAGAAATTCGTGAAAAATTTATACAACACATTACAACCAGATGAGGTTTATTGAAAGATTTTACAATTTGAAAGGAATCTGTTGTCTACAAAGAATATGAAATCTAATATGGTTTTATGGTCTGTTCCACTGATCATTACGCAGTAATTAAAACTGAAAAAGTAGCGGCCGAGAGCCTCGAAGCAGCGAGGCGGCTGGGGCAGTGCTGAGCAAAGCGGCTAGTTTTTATTAATTTAAAATCAGCGCATTGATTTATGATGCTAACACATTTTCTTAATGTTTAGTAATGTTTAGTAAATGATTTCGTTGCCTAACAGCAACGTATCTCGGATATTTTGAACTCACCTTTTAGAATGCAAAAGTTCATTCCATTGTCTAAGCATCTTGCTACTGAATGCTATGTTTGAAAGGGTCTTTGTTTCTTAAAACCCCGATCGGAAACGTGCTTTTAATGAGTTCAAATACCTCCGTCCATTTGCTTGGTAAATATTAAACATTAATCAAGATGTTCCCAGTCATGCTTCAATTAACAATACGAAGAAACTCATTACTGTGTGGGATCACTCCATGCGCGGAAGTTCTCTCCGCTAACATTTTTTCATTGTTTTTTAATAGCAGATTGATATACACATAAAAAATGAATACTTGGACCACTGAACTTAAACAAAAATGTTGAGCTAATGGCTTTAACAATAAAATCTAATTTTTCGTAAAAAAAATGATGAAGTGTGGTTTTTTCAAATCAAGATAATCCAGTTTTGGAATGTTTTTCGGAGGCATGGAAAGGAACCATTGCTCTTTTTATCGGAAAGAAAGATCGTTTTCAAATATGACGTTCTTCCAAGAAGATGGGTAGAAAACTATTAAAGTCAGTAAAAAATCAATTGAACTTCAAACATAACAATAGAACTCGGGATTTTTGTTAGATAACAGAAACAACGGGGAAAAGAATTTTCCGGTCATCATAGAAGCTAAATTAAGCTACAAGGAATATTTAATAACAAAGAGAACGATTGAAAATTGAGAAACAGGTAGTTTTTCTTTAAGTTAAATATTGGCTTCGAAAATATCTCATAATCTATGAAGTCGCAATACTCAACTCAGAGATCAGTAAATAGGTATTTAAATGAAAGAACATTATCCTTAAAATTTAACTATTATATATATCGTGACTCCTTCTGATACTGTAAATTAATTACTAATATAATAGCCCAGCTCTGTCTATCACTGATCCGGTAACGCTCTGACGTCACCAACAATAGAATTCGCGCCATAGCACTGCGAGACGTTAAACAGCATTATTTCATTGTTAGAGAACCTAAATTTCAGTAATTTTAAATTTAAAAAAGTAATTGTCGTTCTAATTTCAAATTTAACAGCTCTAAAATAGTGAAATAAAACTGGCTATCGATCGATATAAAATTTATCTCGCTATGATCAAAGCTTCCGAGACATTTTTAGTTATACTAATCGTATATTTCAAATTAATTTTCGTTTTCTAATAGAAAGTAGTAAATCACGTCAGTGGTTTATCATGCGCGTGATATAGTTTGGACGCCACGATGCATCTGATTATTTATTACAATCGTGATGATATAATTTGATATTTTTTGGAAACGTTAAAATTTACAGAAAGACATTTGAACCACAAGGGAAATTGTTAAACAACGAAAAATACTTCACACGGAATGTTGTTTACCAAGAGGGTTTATGAATAAAGAATTATGTAAATAATATGTAAACAAAAAATATTTCCTGTCATAAAACACATGTTTATTTTATTTATTTTCAATAAACGTTAAACATTTCTCTCGCATATATATCTATTTAAACACGTCAGATTTGACGGGAAATCTCTCGAAGGAAGTGCCAATTTGCACCCGTCATACCATGACGGGAGATTTTCTAGTTTTTAACATAAGTTAATAAACCATGTAGCAAATTTAAAAGAGATTTAACTCAAATATCATTATATAAAGGATATAAATCTATTAATGTATTACATCTGCACAGAATTATTGATTATTTCCACAAATCAATTTACTAAATCGTTTAAGATTCATATTAAAATTTGGCACTTATATTTGATACTGCTGAGCATTTTATACTTTGAACGGTGTAATACCTCGGTTCTGAAATTATCATAAGCCACAGATGATTTGATGTAGTGACATCAAATGATAAGCCTAACGTTTCAGAGCAAAATGTATTAACGCTCTTCATTTAGCCGCCAGCCCTAATTTACGATGAATTCCTATGAGTTTCTTCCAATCAAAACAAAGTTTTATCAAACGCTGATAAACTATCAATTCCAGTTATAATTTCACTGGCTGCGTGATGTCTAACTATAAATGATAATATCTTATCATTTGTCACAATGACGTAAAATATCACAAATATATCATTTGTCACAATGACGTAAAATGTCACAAATGTATCATTTGTCACAATGACGTAAAATGTCACAAATGTATCATTTGTCACAATGACGTAAAATGTCACAAATGACGTAAAATTAACACACTTGGTTGTTTATTTACTTTAAAACAAAATTTACTTTTCTATTCGATTGAAAACATTATATGTATTTTTTTACATTGTTCTTATTTGGAATAAAAAATAACAGTGGGGAGAGCGGGATAAACAGGGTACCCTTGATTCTGGCGCTATGATTTTGTGTATCTAGTAAACAGATACAGAATTACACTTTACTGGTCAAGAAAAAGGAACAGTCATAGTGGCGTGTGTAGCTGAAATTCACTGGATCTGTGAAAGTTCATTTGTTTTAACATGTCAACTCTCTAATGTTCGTTTGATTTTAAACTTTCCTCACTTAAAAATTATTACAGTTACAGAAACTATATTTAGGCCAGCTTATTATAAGTTTACTAAGGTTTCTTACCCTATTAAACAATAAGGATTTACTTCAATGATTGCGCGGTTCTATTTCGTTCTTCATAACCTCTGCACTCGGGGTAAAACCGGGTACTACAGGTGGCGTAAGGCCGAGAAAGTCAGTATTGATGATTGATCCGATTTAGACGATAAAAACACATCCGAGGTTTATTGTTTATATTTTCATGATGTATTTTCTATTTAAATAAAGAAGAGGGGTTAATCCAGTGTGAAAACTGTCTTGCCCACGAAAGCTGCAGTGGCATGGAGGAAGAAGACAACTGCTTTGCATGTGAATTTTCTAACTAATATTCTTAAATTGCCGCCCACGAAAGCTGCAGTGGCGTGGAAGAAGACAATTGCTTTGCATGTGAATTTTGTAACTAATATTCTTAAATTGTCATATAAAGTAAAAAATGATTGCAACTTTTCCACTGAAAATCGAGTTTTCCCAGTTTCCCATATCTTTAACATAGTGTATCGAGTGTTTAAATTTATTTTAATAAAAAGTTCATTGATAAAAAAGTAATAAAACTGCGACTTTTCTGGAAAGATATATTGTACTCCGATAAACGGTGAATATTT
>BGPR01003542.1:63210-73784 GCA_013235015.1 Araneus ventricosus
ATTTTAATAAAATTTGACAAAAATGATTGCAACTTTTCCAATTAGAAAATCAGGTTCTAATTTCCCCATAACTTAACATTCGTCACAGCGATACAAAATTTTTAAGACCTCAGCCCCTCCCAGACCCAAATCCTGGATTCGCCACTGATCTAGATCCCAAAAGGTTGAATATTTGAAGGAATGGGGTCTGGACGCTGAGACAATCGAACCGCGAAACCAAGATTCTTAACACCAGGTCACCATCATCAATGGAATGCAGATAGACACCACAGGCAACAAAAAGAAACTAAAAAAGGAATTCCTTACGATTTGTAATGTCCGATTTCATTTTATAGGAGTGCGATGCATTTCCCGATTAACAAATGCAACTTTATTAATCGGGAGATTTAATTTACAAAGTCCATATAAGCTGGGGTAAAAATTTCATGATTCTATTTACATATGTAAACCTTTTTCACCACTTGAAGAACACAAATACGGAAGAAATTAAAGTATTTATTAAAGATATATAAAACAACAAATTTTGCTAGATTAATTATTTGTAAATTTCAATGAATAATTTTAAATCAAGAAGACTTCCTTGGTTATTTTTATTTATTAACATAGAAGAATCTGACAGACACGCGTTCTATTAGTATTTTCCACCATTTTCTTTGCGCTAAGTTATATTAATATCCCGCTTTGAAACAACACGAGGAATATTTTGAAATGTATCTCGTAGTTTTGAACCGTGGTTAAATGGCGAGGGTGACACCTGAACCGGCTTTGCATAGTTTCATGCCATATCCGATGGAAGACGTTTAACCGCTTAACTTAACAGCCCGAGAATACTCGTGCATCGAATTATCGAAATTTTAGTCTTATAAACTAAAATTGAATCATTAATTAGCTCTATAATTTGACACAAAAAATATGTAGGATCCATAAACATCTCAAATATCCTATGCCTTCTTAGATGATGAATGACAGCCCCTTTCCAAAACAAGAAGGGTCATCTTATTAGATAGCAAAGAAAACTATTCAGTTAAGTGGTTAACCTTCGAAGTCAGATTTAACGTGTACAAAACCCACATACTACTCAGCAACGAATTCCGAGACTACCATTTTTGGACGATTTTACACCGGAAAGGGGCGTCAGGTAATGAGTCATATGAGCGCATTTCCGGAGTTCTTTGTTAGATCACACTCAGTAAATTGTAAACATCACCCTTCCATTCTTCACTTTCCCCCTATTTTGATGAAAATAAGTCTGCTCGGCGCATGCGAAAAAGCGCGAAGTGTTTCCGAATACGTTGCTATACAATACACATCAGGTCTTAGGTGGAATCTAGTTTGGAACCTGGAAACCTTTGATCCTTACGTCGAAACCTTATCACAAAACATCGCCAACCCAAACGTATTTGGATCCGGAATCGAAGTTTTAGAAACTGCTGATAAGACTACAGAACTTTTCCATACTAATGATATGAACTTTTAAACAATGTTTCAACATCTTGTAAATCCACATTAATTATAAGCTATCCAACACAACACATATAAAAGCCCAATATCCCCCCTTCCGGTTTCTATTTTGTCCCACTTCATTTGCCTCCGCACACGAGAAGGAACTGGGGAGTAGCTTTGTATTATTCTCTGTCATGAATCAATCGTGACTCATAATCCATCCAATTGAATATCGATCGCCACAAATCTCTCTCTCCGATGGCAAAGGGATATCTAATGCGCATTCGACCAAAGCAACTAAAAAAGAGGTGAAAAGAGATTTCGGAGAAAGCAATAGAAGGTTTGAAAAAGAAAGAATACGATAGCAATTCGCCATAAATCAAAGTCAGATCCCACCGACAGAAAATGCGTACTTTTTTTTCTTGTAGGTAGTAGGCAATACGGAATTAGAAGTTGTGGTAGTTTTGGAAACTGAAAGGTAGAGTTTGGAAATAAAAACAAATAAATAAAAATCTATAATTCAAAAAAGAAAATCTAAGATCGTGCATATTTTTGATGGGTTTAATTTGAAAAATTCAATATTTATGAATATTTCGGAGATGGGAAATTATATTTTCACAAAATCAATATTATTTTTCTTAAAGAAAAACATCTTTTCCATTAATTATTTTTTTAAAAAAGAGAACAAAATCTATTAATGAAACGAAAACTAAATTATTCCTAAATATTAAAATACCCCAACTGCAATTTTTGCGGGAAGTTTAGGAGAGAAGATGGATGTAGAAAATTTTAGAAAAAGATAAAGCTTTATTTAGTTCCAAACGATTGGTTCAGTACACGAATTTGAAATAATCTGTTCAGTTTTTCATTAAAAAAACTCTATGTATTAGATCAGATTGCACTATTCGTAAGACAAGTTAAAAATACATCATCGATCATCTAGATTAGACGAAAATTGATACTTTGCAGATTTTCTCATTTATTAATTTCTCTTTTACTTGACAGCTGTATTCTAATAAAAAAGAAATAACCTTACATCAGATAAAACAATTGATAGTCAAGTATTAATATAAAGATAAATTACACCGGAAGAGCTTTTATATACATTACATAAATCTTCAGTTAAATAAAATTAATAATGGATGCTCTCGGATTCCGAAACACTCCGCACTTTTGCGCATGCGACAGGCGGAATTATTTCCCCCAAAATAAAGGAAAAGTGAAATATAGAGGGAAAGATGTTTACATTTTACTTAGCGTGACCTGACGAAGAACTCCGGAAATGCACTCATCTTACTTATAGCCCGTCACCCCTTTCTGAAGTAAAATCGACCAATATTGAAACTTTATAATATTAAACTACCTGTGTGGCCCGGCGTTGCACGGGTTATCACGAATAATAGGATATTCCCGGGCGGAGAGAAGTGAGGTCACGTGAGACTTTGGGATCCATATATTTTCATATGCCCCGCCTCCGTTTTCCTCTACAATCAACAAATATTGTCACTTACTTTCCCTAACAAACGTTACGAAATTAAACACTTTAATACAAAAAAGGAGAGAAAAAAAAGCATGAAATCGATTTTTTCCATTGTTAATAAATCCAAACACAGAAGCTCTCTCTCAAAAAGAAATACCAACTTCCGTTAAATAAATAAAAAAATGCAACACCGGATGCGAAAACTAATAATAGGGGGGAAAGAAGGTTTAGGTTAGGTTAGGTTATATTAACGTCCCGTTTTGAAGCAACACGATGGCTATTTAGGGACGGACCTCGTAATTTTGAACCGCGGTCAGATGACGAGGACGACACCTGAGCTTGCACCCCCCTCTCCAAACTTCCGCGCCACACCAACGGGAGGATGTTTGGCCACTACGTATGATTTAGCGTGCAACAAGCCCCATACTCGGCGGATCTTCAGCGGAATCGGGTTTCGAACCTGCGACCCTCCGGTCCCTAGGTCGAGACCTTACCACTAGGCCACCGCGGCCAGGGGAAAAGAAGAATCCGCCGTGAATGAATTCACCATGCTGCCAGTAGATGGCAGCACGTCATCAATTCATTCATTTTGACGTTTTTAATTAATATCTTTTTAACTAATTACAATTTCCGAATTTAAATAGTCGAAATGGATTCCTTGGATTATTTTCCATCTTTTGGTAGTTACGGCTCGTTTCAGGATTTAGTGGCTCATGAGAAGATAGAAGGACATAGATACATATGTTTGTTGACGTTCGAATTTTAATATAAAAGATACTTATTTTTCTCGGTCGATGATAACATCAAAAATAAAACTCCGAAAAGAGAAAAAAATAATGCTTTCTGTTAAAAACAGACAGAAAATGCCCCTTTACACACTCTGGAAAACTCTCTCTTTAAACACTCTTTATTCAAAAACATAAACATTTATTTTCTCTTATTTTTCATAACAGGAAGTTGAGAAAGCGGTCTTTGAATGAACCAATTAAATACAAGATTCCAAAAAAAAAAAACCGAAATGTAAGTTATCAATTTTCCAAATACTGCAATTGGAAAAATATTTCGCGCTTGTCATTTTGTTTAGTTACCCCTATTAAATCCTCCCCTCATAAGTACTGTATATGAACCTTGCTTCTTAAACCTTAAATACATAATCATTATATCAATTTTGTACTCAAAAATCTAAAAAATATTTTCATTTTATTTATTTATTTTTTCTTTTTGTCCCATCAAGCAAAACATTTTTTTTTTTTTATTTTAAACAAATTATTTTTCAAATCACTTTAAAATAAAAAAAAAAAATCCAGCTCAGGTCTCGTCATCTGGCCGCGGTTCAAAATTACGAGGTCCGTCCCAAAATAGCCCTCGTGTTGCTTCAAAATAATATAACTAAACTAAACTAAACCAAAATTTGATGAGAGATTTACAATTCTAGCGATAAAATCATATACCGAGTTACATCCATATAGTTTTTTGAGTTATCGCCTTTATAAGTAAACTGACGCATTTCGTTCAAAATTTGACACAGATTTGCAGTTTAGTGTAAACCAAATTTCATTCGTCTAGATAGTTCGGTTTTAGAGTCATCTTGTTCACAGACAGACATAACTTTAAAAAGGGTTTTTGGAATTCCCGGAGATCTAAAATGTGGAGGTTCATCAAAATCTCGAGATCAAAACTTTCGGCGAGTACAATACTGTCTGTCCACCACGAGAACTGTCGTCGCCAAATTGCCTAGTTTACTGCGGTCGCTATAGCAGCAGGTTATGCCAAGGAAGATCCATTTCGAATAGGAGAAATCCAACGGAAGTCGGAGTTCTTTTATTCTTGGCTCCAGTTTGCGGCGGAACACATTTGAATGAACTTCTACCTACTAGAAATGGATTCTTCCTACGATAATATGTTTCTATAGCGACCGCCGTATACTAGACAATTTGGCGGCGACAGTTCTCGTGGCGGACAGGCAGTACTTTCCCTTTCTATAACTCGTATAAGAGAAAGTAAAGAAGAGCGTAAAATATTTTTGAAGCAATTTCAGGTAGTTATTAAATGTTTACTATATTATTCAATTTCCAATTATGTACTTGCATCGAATACATACGAAAGAAATGTCATTTTCCAAGAACGGCTGGGAAATTCAATTCTTATCTAGGCAGACGAAGGATATTCTAAATCAGATCTCACGGCTGCTAACTTCAAAAAAGGAGGCGAAAAAGAGTCACAAATTATACTTCTCCCCTAGAGATCCCGACAGTAGACGAGGATCACCATAGATGATCCCCTGTCACGTGACTTCATTTGCATGTGACGACACGCTTATCGTTGTCGCTCCTATCTCATCGGCATTTTTCCACTTCCCACGCCATTGAATATCAATAGGGCTATGGGCAAAGAATAAGATGGAAAAAAGTCGAGCACAAAGGCTTCAATTACAATACAACCGATAAACACGGCTGATAGCTGAGAGAGGAGAGAGCCTAAAAAGGGAAAGAAATCCGGGAAAAAGGGAAAAAATCGGGAGAAAATGCCGGGACACTGGTGGAAATACTTCGTAAAAACGACAGCAAGCCTTTGAAGGAGGGAAATTTTTAAAAGAAGAAAATTGTTTCGCGTGGTTGGATTACGACGTCGGATATGCGATTTTATCATACAAGCGTCAATGACAGAAGACGCAAAAGACTGAAAAAAGGAGAAACGTCGTTTGATTTTTTTCGGGGGGTATTCCAGATATGCATAAGAAAGTTGGGAAGCTGGGCATTTTATATTGTATATTGTTTTTTTCTGATATTTCAATTTGAAAATGCCTTTTTGAGGTGTTTTTGGATCCTTACTTTTTTTTAGATCATTCTGTTGAATTCTCTGTTGACACTTGTGTTAGGAGTGTGGTAGTTATGATTGAGACGGATGTTAATTAATACAGTGGCGTTAACTATCACAAAACATAACAAATAAAGTTGATCTCAAAACAGACATATTAAAAAGACAAAGTGAGGAGAAAAAAAAAGAATAAAAAGTGAAAAAAATGAGGAGAAAATTCGACCGGTATATTCGAAAGAATGTAGATAGTTTTTTAAGAAATGACATTATCTAAAAGACGGATCCTAACAAAGGCAGTTATTAAATTAATATTTTAGTAGTAGTTAATATGAAAAATAACCAGCGGGATGGTCTTCCCTAAACTTTCTCGTATACTTCCCCAAAAAGGTGCTGCTTCCCCTCCCCCCGCGTGGTTAAAAAATTCGAACTTACTGTAACCCAGAATCCAATGACTATCAGAAGGTTTTTCATTGCAGATTATAGTGATTGTAAAATATTTAGGTAAAGAATCAAATTCAAAGAGATGGGTACCGATTAAAACAGTTCCACTCTTGCCGGCTCAAGGACTAAGTGACGTAATTCGCTAAATAGCTTCCGCGTGCACAGAGATTGCAACTAGTACGCATGCGCATGGAGAATCGGATGAGGAAAATTAATTATGCAATTTGAACGCCTTTTTTCAACTGATTGACACAAAAATTGGAAGCAAATCTACAATCAAGGTAAGAAGGCCACATAACAAATTTCATTTATCTAAGAATTTTCTTAAGAAGTTATTGCGATTAAAAATATGCGACAATACAGACAGACAGACAGGCAGGCAATCAACCCTTCGACGGATTTGGCCCAATATTTGATACGGACCTACATTCATGATGTTAAAACTGTGTACCAAATTTTATCCATCTAGCTATTCAAGTTTTTGAGTTTTAGTGTTCACGTGAACGCGGACAGACAGACAGACTTCCCTTGGACAAATTTTGTCCAGAATTTGATAGAAACCTACAAATTAGGTGTAAAGATCACATACCAAATTTTATCTTTGTATCTCCAATAGTTTTTGAGTTGTCGTGTTCACAGACAGATAGACACACAGAGAGACATAATTTCAAAATTGTGTTTTTCGGACTCAGGGAGGTTAACATGGAGATTCGTCAAAATCTCGAGTTCGAATTTTTTGACGATTACAATACTTTCTCTTTGTATACTTCGTATACGAGAAAGTAAAAAAAGAGACAAAATCTCTGAGAATTATTTATTAACCGCTTAACTTAACAGCCCGAGAATACTCGTGCATCGAATTATCGAAATTTTAGTCTTATAAATTAAAACTGAATCATTAATTAGCTTTATAATTTGACACAAATAATATGTAGGATCCATAAACATCTTAAGTATTCTATGCCTTCTTAGATGAATGAAAACGACAGCCCCTTTCCAAAACAGGAGGGGTCATCTTATTAGATAGCAAAGAAAACTATTCAGTTAAGTGGTTAAGGATTAAGTGATTAAATAAAAATAGCAAAAGCACTCTTTGATGTGTTCATCAGAATTAAAATTTTCTTTCGAGATATTTTTTTAACCAATTTTTTTTAAACCACAGGGTGAAGCTGTATCTTTTGGGTGATAAATAAAGGGAAGGTTTAAAAGTTTCAAATGTAGCTATCTTTCATATATAAATAAATGAAAATGAAACAAGTAAAATGTACGACAGCTACATGAAACTACAAATAATTACCTTGAAAAACTGGTTACTCAAAACATTTTAAAATGTACAGAATGCAATTTCTTACAAGAGAGGAATTTAAAAAAATTTTAAAGTTTAACCAATCAATTTTATTAATTTTTACTTTCTCGTATACGAAGTATACAAAGACAAAGTATTGTAATCGTCAAAAAATTCGAACTCGAGATTTTGACGGATCTCCACGTTTTAGACCTCCCTGAGTCCGAAAAACACAATTTTGGAATTATGTCTGTCTGTCTGTGAACACGATAACTCGAAAACTATTAGAGCTACGGGGATGAAATTTGGTATGTGGTCTTTAAACATAATTTGTAGGTTTCTATCAAATTTTGGACAAAATCCGTCCACGGGAAGTCTGTCTATTTGTATGTCCGCGGTCATGTGAACGCTATAACTCAAAAACTTGAATAGCTAGATGGATAAAATTTGGTACACAGTTTTATCGTTATGAATGTAGGTCCGTATAATGGTTTGGGCCAAATCCGTCAAAAAGAGGCGTTCAAATTGCATATTCAATTTCTTTTAATCCGATTCTCATGCGCATGCGTATTGGTAGCAATCTGTTATTGTTGTAAATTTTAAATACAACAATAAATAATGTTTTCAAGCTTCAATTGTTAACAATTTTTTTATTGTTGTAAATCAAACCGATCTCATTATTTCAGCAAATCTTTTATTCACGCGCTTTTGCAATTGTTACGGTTGTGGTAGTATAAATTGTTTTCTTGGGAATTCAATTCCAAAGCAGAATTTTTCGCTTTAGTATTCATTGCATTGCCTATTTAATCGCGCCTGCTTCAAAGTAATATTTTTTTGAAACGTGGCAACAGATATTTGATTTCAGGTTTGTTTGTTTTTTTGTTTTACTTTCTCTTATACGAAGTATACAAAGAGAAAGTATCTCCACTACGAATCTCCACTTAGAAAGTATACGAGAAAGTTTAGGGGAGACCACTCCCGCTGGTTTATATTGTTGTATACTCAAATCCTTTTCTTTATCACCGTGTTAGATATTACGGGTAGTAACCCCTCGATCGTATTACATTATTTAAATATTTGAAAATATTTTGACGAATATAAAAAGATAATAATTAAAAATGGTTGAGGAATAATGCATTGGCGGTAGCACTCAAACGAATTTGTAAGTCAATCAAGTAATACAGTGTGTCCGTAAAGTCATGGTACAGTTCGCTTGTTGTGGCGAACAGAAACGAAACGAAAAGTCGAAACTTGCGCTACATTGGACAGTATCCCAAAGAGTGTCTGTAGTGCAACGGTGTGCGCACGCAGGTGATGACGCAACACCACGCACCGTGCGGAGCCGACTGTCACGTCAAACATCTACCTTGACATGTTGCAATTGTATGCAGTTCCACAATTTCCAGAAGGTGTCATCTTTCAACAGGACGGCGCTCCTCCACACTACGGCAACACTGTTCGTGAGTTTCTGGATACAACATTCCCCCAGCGGTGGATAGGCAGGGGTGCTGTCATGGCATGGCCACCAGGATCCCCGGACATAACGCCATTAGACTTTTACTTGTGGGGTTATGTGAAGAAACATGTGTACAGTGAACGTATCACCGACATTAATCATTTAAAACAGAGAATCACGGACGTTATTCACTCTGTTACACCAGACGTCCTTACTCATGTGTGGGAAGAACTGGACTATCGTTTAGATGTGTGTAGGGGAACAAATGGAGTCTACATTGAACTGCGCTGAACAGATATGCAAATCTGGAGAGTTTTGCTTTTATTTGTTGAAGATGTCACCTGTCTATCTTGTTTCGTTGCTTTCCTGCGTCCGGTCAAAAGTGCACCATGACTTTACGGACACACTGTGTCTAAAACAAATATTAAAAGTCCTCATAAAGTAAAAAATAATGAAACAAACTGCAAAATTAATCGTTAGTGAATAATTAAAAAAAAATTAGAAATGTGGATCGCGTTATAAAAAGAACTGAAAAGAAATGGAGCATTTTCTATAACAATTCAAAATTACTATCTTCTATGAAGGAATCTGAATCGGTTTCAGTGTTGGGTAATGTCTAAGCGCTTAATTGACGAATGATAGCTGAAGAGATTAATTTTCCTTTAAGGTGATTTTTAAGATATTCCTGGAAGTAAATCTAGACACTCTGGAAAATAAATATATATTCGTTAGTTTTCCTTATTTTAAACAGCAGTTCCTTATAATTATAAAATTATTTCAATTTATTAAATGCTGCAACACGCTGCGCTTTCAGACTGCTAATAGCCAGAAAATATACATTTGAAAACGAGTTCTTATCTGTTATTCATGTTTATTTTTCTCATCACGTCTGTGGACAGTATACATTCAACACAAAATGGCGAAGGTTGAGAAAAAAACAGTTTATGCAAATTAATTCTTACAAACTAACAATATGCGCAGAACTATTTGAATGAAACTTTTTCAACAATAACTGATGAAAAACTGACACCGGATGAATACAAATTGGAACTATCAATGGTTTACATGTGCTTATCTGCTTGTAATTATCGGCTAAAAAGTCGAAATTCTACTTTTTAGAAAATTTGCAAGGTTTAATGATAGTGTTATTTTAAACTATAGCTCCAGACTCTAAATAGGGTAACGTAAAGCAATATTATCACCACCTTCCTCTGGATTACATAAAGATATTATGTTCTACTGATGCTGAAGTTTCAGTCTTAAGTATCAATTGGTACAAAGACACTGTTTTATTGAAATTAATAACTCTATTTAATAAAATTCAATACATCTGATCTATCATTAATTAATTCTTCATTTTCTTATTTGTGGAATTTAAAATCTTCAAATCAAAACTTGCAATTATAAGTTAAAAAGTAGAAATTTTATTTGTTAAATATTTGAATGGTCTAAAGCAAGGTTTCTTAAAACTATAGCTACAGATCCCAAATGGAGGAACGGAAAACAGTATTAAGAGCACATTCGTTTCGCATTCATCAGAAAAAGCAAGGTTTCTTAAAACTATAGCTCCAGATCCCAAATGGAGTAACGGAAAACAGTATTCAAAGCACATTCGTTTCACATTCATAAAAAAAAGCAAGGTTTCTTAAAAC
>BGPR01003542.1:73884-87756 GCA_013235015.1 Araneus ventricosus
AAAAAGCAAGGTTTCTTAAAACTACAGCTCCAGATCCCAAATGGAGTAACGGAAAACAGTATTCAGAGCACATTCGTTTCGCATTCATCAGAAAAAGCGAGGTTTCTTAAATCTATAGCTCCAGATCCCAAATGGAGTAACGGAAAACAGTATTCAGAGCACATTCGTTTCGCATTCATCAAGATATTATTTACTAACTAATGCGGTAGAGTCTCTCTCACCCGGACCCTTCTTGTGCGGACATCCGGTTAATCCAGACGGGAATTTTTAATAAATTGCTGGATATACCAATTTACACGAAAAAATATCGACTTCTAAAGTTTACATCTAAAACTTGTATTAAGTGCATTTAAGACAAATTCCGTTTAATCCGGTCTTTCGGCGATCCGGACAGGGTCCGGATTAACGGGACTCTACTGTACTTAAGTTTCATTCTACGGTATCAGTTAGTACAGAGATCTTGTTTTATTAAATTTCACTAATCGACTTTATTAAATTAAATCCCTTTTGTCTATCATTAACTAAGGCTCCATTTTGTTGTTTCAAAATTTACAACTTTTAGACAAAAATTTCAGCTCGTAAAACAATCACGATGCAATTTGCCACGAGTCGCTGGCTTAAAATAAAGTCACAAGAATGAAAAGGTAAAAAAAAATTTCCTCTGCTGATGTATAGACAATATTTACTTACACGACACAGCAAGTTTCCGTGGCTTGCTTAACAAGTCGACGCAAGGTCATTCCCAGCAGTAGAGTTATGTAACAATTTTGTCAAAAATTCAGCCGATTAAGCATTTCTTTTGTAGTGCAAAGATTTAAAAAAGGTAGGATGTGAGCTGATTCATTGAAATATTCACACAAGCACTGTGCCCAACAAGCTTGCCGTGTCCTAAAGTACCTTCCCAGCCACAGTTATAAAGTTCTTATTATTTCCGCTCAGTAGTAATTTTCCTATACGTGACGTTCTGCACGTGAGATTTTGGAAATAGCTCATAATTGGTGGAGTTACCCGCAGTTTCTGACCAATTAATAAAGAGCTATAGTTTCATGTATTTTACGTGATACAGCATATATTATGACTGTAAGCTTCATTCCTGACAAACACGTCTAAAACGATGGTTCAGAACATGTCGCCATCATAAACTATTTCTAATACTTTTTTAATGTGCCTCATTAGTGCAAATGATATTGAAATAAACTAAACTTTCTTAAAAGCAAGATTAATTGATGTATTTTTGAAATGAAAAATGAAATGCATGTAACATGTAAAAATTACTACATTCAAAAGAACAACAGCTTCTAACTAAGACATAGCCAATCGTCCAATCAATAAAAAAGTTCTAATCATTAATGATCTTTATTTTGCAACAACTGATTATTATTTACATAAAGATTTCTATAAAGGTAAAAAGCATTGTTTTACATACATCGTGCCCGATTTGTTAAGACGTGAAGTTACAATTACAATGAATTTCTTAGTTGTACAAAACTAAAGAAATTAATAAAAAATAATTAATAAGAAAATTTTAAAAGTATTTTCCCCTTTTTCATGAAACTTGTACTCATCACATTCAATATTAGGAAAAAAGAGTTTCTGGATATGAATTAATCATTTATTTTTCGTACATTATTGAGTTTTCGCCTTTTGAAAATAATTGCAATAAAAAGTAAAAATATAACAACAATTTTAAAATTCAGTGACTGTTTAACCCCTTAAGGAACACATTATTTTGAAACCTACGGTATTTAGAACGAATTAACTCGGTTATGTCCTTAAGTGGTTAAGTTACTAATGGCTTATATTTTACGAAAGACAAAAAAAATTGTTAAACAGAAAAAGTGTACAGTACACATATTTAGAAAATGTATTTGCTATAATATAGGATTTTGCTAATTTCGCTGTTTTGTTGTTAATTTTTTTAGAGTGAAAACTTATTCTTTTCGAACGCATTTTCTTCACAGAAATTTGAGTATATATAAATGAAAATACTCTAATATAAGTGTGCCAGTAGTTAATACTATAAAATACAAAATAATTATGGAATAAGTTTACTCGCTATTTGACATATTTGCTTTTCTCTTTCATAATAATCTAACTCTTAAGTTGATTTATATAAAATAAAAAGAATTGGAATATTTATTTAATTTTTACTGGTAATTAAGATTTTCAACTCTTTAGGGTTAGATGGGTTAAAAACTGCCCCACATTTTGTTTTTATGCATAGTGGGAAAATTTTTAACCCACTTTAAAAACTAGAAATTATCATATTACGCATTTTTATATTTCATTATAACGTATTATATCTATTTTTATGTACTTCAAACAACTAACGTTATTAAACTTATTATAATAAAAGATTTCCATGAAAGTGATATATTCTGTTCTACTTATTGCATATTTAGAAATCTCTCATTTATGAGTTTATTGAAATAGTTTTTGTCCTTTTGAGTAGCATCTAATAGCAAATAACTGAAATGTGTGTTCTTTTGTATCTACAAAAGAAGGAAATTTCTGTGCAACTTGTTTTTTTCCCTTTGATATCATGCGTCTTAACGAGTTAATAAGAGGATTAGCTTTAAAATGTGTAATACATCAGTTGTTGGAATGAAGTTTTTATCCTTATTTTTATTTACTTCAAATCACGCGCCAATTTCTGGTAAAAAATAATTGAATGCATTTGTAGTCGTAGCTACAAGAATGATTTATTGTAAACCAACATTTATAGCAAATGAAATAAACTGAACTACGCAAGCCAATGTATTTTTATTTGATAAACTGCAGCAAACGTCTATTCAGATAGGATATTGAAGCATGGCGTGCTGGCTCACCTAAATACCAGCAATTGTTTTTAGGCTAATAGTTAGCTTTCAGCGTATAAAATCACCTTCTTTAAAACTTCAAAACACTTAAAAAATGTATTTTAAATTTAAAATGATTAGTGTCAGCATCTGGTATAATGATCTTGTACAAAAAGTCAATATTTTCTATGTACACTTCTATTCTTTATTTTGAAGGAAGCATTAATAAGAGGTGTACGGTATTTTAAAGTCGTAGTCATCATTATCATCATAATTAGAAAACGCTTATTCAAAACGGCTAACAGAAAATATAAATATTTTTTTTCTGTAAGCAACATTTTTGTGTACAAAATTATTTAAATAAATGTTATAATAGTCTGTAGTAAGTCACCTTTGGAGAGTCAGTTATAACTATAGTGAAGTTATGAATTTACCAATATTTGAAATACCCAATTAAACGGGAAAAAATACAAAACGTTCGTTAAATGTTAATAAATGCGGGCGCTATAGGAACTAAATCCGATATAGTGTTAAAAAACACATCACAACCAACTCACATATTTAATTATCTTATCTGACTTTAATAAAATAGTCGATAATCTTGCAAGATAATTTTTTTTAACTCTCATTCATTTTATCTTTACGTAAGACCAAGATTTCATGCATCTAATTTGCGTTTTTTCATTTAAATTACACCTCCTCTTCAAACTGCATATATTTATTTCAATAAGAATATTAATTATACGGTTAAAACCAGATTTACACACATGAAAACTTTTTTACAACCCATTAATTATACGATTAGTTATCAACAATCGAAGCCGAAACTTCTCCAAACTGTTATGGTTCTGTGAAAAAAGTTTAAATCCTCTCCGACTCACTACTTCCATTGTGACCTCTTCTTTATGAAAACACGGTCGCTTCGCTCTTCATCAGTAGGAGGAAGTTACAAGAACCGTGAAAGTAAGACAAAGGAATGGGGTAAGAAATTATCTCAAGCGTACATTTTGACGATGAGAGCAAAAGGAAGAGGTATTTAACCCTTTTTTAATGCAGATGCAATTAGAAAAAAAAGCCCAAAACGCTGCGGTGCGAATCAAAGGGTATCTGACACCATATTACTTCATATGGGCTAACCAATGAACGACTTTATTGAGGTTTTTCTCAAAGCAAACAGGCCGAAACTGATCTTTCCATTGTTTCGAACGGTGTACATTTTTGGAAACTCATTATACTCCCATCGAAAAGCTGAAGACAAAAAATAGATTATATAAAAATTCCCAGCAGAATGAGAGGATGGGAGAGGGTACAATTGTCGAAAAGTTTCCATTAACCCGACAGCAGCGTTTTTGGGGTACTTTTTAGTCATTTTATACATCCTGTAATTATGAACGATTTGTTTTCGCAAGCGTTCTACGCGGTCATCTTCTGTCAATAGACTCCACACAGGAAAAAAAAGGACATCAATGAATAAAAATTCAATTCAGTCGCTTTGCCGACAAAGGCTTTCAAGACTTCAGCTTGCTTGGCTTTCAAAAGCACATCAATCGGAAGACACTGAACCCAATATTTGGTTAGAAGAATAAAATCAAAGCCGGGCGTATAGTCGGGGCGGGTTTTTTCGGAGAGTAGTGACTATCATTTGTGGGAGTCGCAATGCGTGACGATGTAGAAACTGGAAATGGATAAATTTAATGAAGACTGAAAAACAGTTTAAGCACATGCGGTTGTGTGCGATGGCGTTTAAATATCCACAACAATAGTTTATTTTCATTTTGTGAGAGGCAGCAGCACAGCGCCGACCGACAAAGCGAAATGGGAGTTCGTTTTTTCATTCGTGGAGTGTTCCTTTAATTGAATTTTCGGTTGTTTAAATTTTTAAATGAAGGGAGATGAGTTATTTTGGGTAACGCTATGATTTAACCGAACCAAGTCGGGAAGGCTTATTTTTACTTAATGTTTATGTAGAATGTTTCTAACAAAGAATTAAATGAGTTTTCTACTTTGTTACGACAGTCAATACAAAGTTTAAAAAATATTTCATGAAAAATATATTGTATTGTCGCATACACAGAACACAAAAATTTCACAATTCACTTAAAATTCTGAATGGATTATAAATTTTTCTAGAACCAAATAAATAGTAACGTAAATTACAAGAGGTCTGCGTAATTTTTGAACTTTGAAAGTAAGCAGCTATAATGATAGAGCTTTCAAAAAGTAAACTGCCGTTATACACAAAGGAATTTCTTTTCCTCTCCATTCTGTTATGTCTCTTACTTAAACCAGTTTTTATTACATAATTCTCAAATGGATAATGAATTCTAAGTGGGATTACTTCCCACATCTTGCTGCTTTTGATTTTTGTATCTTTACACTTGTTTGGAATGTTTATTGAATTCAAGGCATAATGATCATGCATATAATTATCTGATATGTAGAATTATATGCATAATAAATTTACTATACTTTAGTAATTACGCATTCACACCACACCAATCAGTAATCCAATAAGAAGTCACCACAACTTTCATAATATTTATAATTTTTCTCCATCATACAAGGGTAAGTCATTAAGTAAGTCATAAAAGACGAGAAAAAAATAATTTACCATGATAATATAATCACTTGGAAACAATTTTATTTTTAAACATAATCTCCACCAATGTTGATGCACTTATCCCAACGTTCTATCAGCGCCCCAATTCCAGCTGCATAAAATTCTTTGGGTTGCTGTCTCATCTACAGTAGGACTTACTGTTGAACGTCGTCATCATCTGCAAAGTGTTTGCCTCCAAGATGCTGTTTTAGTGGACCAAACAGATGAAAATCGCTTTGGTCTGAGTCTGGTTGGTCAGTGCTACAGCATTCACCTTACAGCCCAGACTTAGCAGCAAGCGATTTTCATCTGACGACGACGATGAGATGATCTACTTATAATAAAGGTCACAAAATCTACTTATAATAAAGGAGAATGTGTGTCCGTGTGTCTGTGTTGGTCCTCTACAGAGCAGACCGCTAGTTAGTCTTAGTTACGAGATTTGGCACAAACATATTTTGTAGGGTGGGAATGTGCACCTCGGAGCCCTTTTTTAAAATTGTAATTAGAAATTTAATTAATTAAAAATTATGCGAAATTTTGGCGTTTTTCCTTAACAACTTCTGAAAATATTACAGCAGAAAAATCATTCTTACACCATCTGAAAGTGCAAACAGTTATCTTTTCAATGATTTCAATTAAGTTGCCGTACAATGTTTCCTCGAATTTTAATAATTTTTTAAAAATATTCTTTGGCATAATTTACAACAATACTTTTCATTATTGCAACGCAACTCAAACCGTTTTCATTGTTTAAACAAATATTTAAATGCCTATTTCTCTTTCAATGTTGTAATCTGAGGTACGATCCTAATACATTTTGCCTTCATATTCTATTTTTTCTGAAATCTGTAAACCAAGCTCTCCGACATATTGCTTTGCTTATATTAAGAAACATAAGCTGAAAGGTTATGGTTGCTATGTTTTTATTCTTTTTCAACATGTTTTAATCCACCTAACCGCCGCTGGCCTGCGTCATTTTAATGTTGAAATCAAATGCGTATTTTACAAAAGGAATAAGAAAGTGAAGATAGTGCCGACAACGTGGAATTAGGGGTTACTGGACATGGTCATTTATTTGATTCCATTATTGACATTTATATAGACAATGAACAGAACAGGTAGAAGGTCACCAATAGAACATGGATCAAATATCTACCAGAATCTGAAGTTTAAAATTACGTTGTTAAGAGAACCATGAATATGAAATGATGCAAGATTGAATTGAAATCATATTCCCGGCGAACAAGCTGGTCGCCGAAGGCGGATAGTGTTAAATAAAGAATACGAATTTACTAAAAAGCAAATTTTACAACCCGCTTCATTTTGACGTGAAAACGTCTTTCCGCTCGTTACAGTGATATTCGGTCGAACTTTCTTGTGTGACAAAATACCGTCAGATTTGATTCGCTAATAACTACGAGAGTAATAAAGAATGGTTGACCCCAAAACGAATAGATCATATCTGTAAAAGTTTGTAGTATAGAATTTGTTTTGCCTGTGACGTCATCGCACCAGTGTAGGCGCATGTGCGTGATTGTCATGAATTAGCTTTATGTAAGGTTATAAATAAGTGTAGCGTGGAAACGCGTTTGATTAGGAGGTTGATTCTGGTGTCATTTTAAAGATCTTGAGGAGTATTACTAGAACCTAAAGTGAGACAATAACAATATTTACCAGAATATAAGTAAATATCGGTATTAAATTGAAAATTTCAAACTCCACATTTTTTATTATTATAACATACAGAGTTTTCTTTCGAATTGTACGAAACTTACAGAATAATTGACAATACGTAAAAGAAACATTGTATTAAAATTTGAATTCAAAAATTTGAATATTACGGGAAATATGAGCATTTGTAGTAAATAATGTTTTACTGCGCATACGCGAAATGTAGATCTATATACTGTCAACAGATGGCGCCATCAAAAGCTACTCTAAATAAAACGTAAGAAAGACGAGTTCGGGTCCGTGCCGTAGATTTTTCCTGAAAACATAGGGATAAAATTATAAAACAAGTATTTCGTATTAATATGTAATTTGATTATCAATTTCTTTAATAAAATATTTACACACAGTAGTATAATGATTACACAATAGATAAATCACAACTTTATCGCATGTAGCAGGGGTCTGTGGTAGCTTGAGATTTACCTATCCTGCAACCATCATACTACTATGTGTAAATATTGTATCAAAGAGATTGCTAATTAAATTACATATTAATACGAAACCCTTGTTTATAATTTTATCCCGACGTTTTCACGAAAAATCTACGGCGCCTTTCTTATGTTTAGTCTCATTACAGTGGTAATTTTATTCAGCTGGTGTGACGCAGAAGATTGGAGAGAAGAGTGCTTGTTCAGGCGTCGAGGTCCGTCCAAAATAGCCGTCAAGTTTATTCAAAAGTATAACTAAACTAAGCTATCGAACCTTTATTGTGATTTAGGATAGTATGGCTCATAATCATTTGTGAAGCTTGCTTACATTGCAATTGTGTAGACAAGAAGAAACGAATAACTATTTTTTAGGCTTTACTTTCACCAAACAATCAGTCCTTTCCCAAACTTTGTAATTAACAGTTATATATATATATAGTTAAATATTTTCCAAACAATCAAAATTCAAGTAACATTTTCAATATAAACTAATACTTAAAATTAAAATAATATTACCTTATTAATAATCATACAATGAAATACAAAAAGATAGATAAAAAAACTAATGTATTAATAGGAGTTAGATTATTATTACTATGAAAAAGACAACCCAGAAATTGGAATTCCAACTATCAAATGCTTATCAGCCTTGGGAACTGATATGTCGCATTAATTCGAATTTTAAAGGCTCCAACCCTCTGCGAAAGCCAATTGTTGGGAAAACACACACACACACACGCACACACAATCTTTTTTTTATCCCCGTCTCCCCTCTCCTTTTAACTAAGACTGCTAAAAGCATTTCAATTGATAATATGATCGCGGATATTAGAGCAGAATAATTTAATAAAAAGTTATTTTTTTAACCATAAATTTATAAGATTTGTTCTATCAAACATCAAGAGATCAAAACAAAAACGTTAGTGAAATGCCGATAGAAAAACTCTAAATGAATTGGAATTTGAATCACAGTCATAATATATTTTAACTTTAAAGAACGTTTAGGAATTTTCTGTTCTTAGATCTTTTAACAGCAGCTTAAATTCCTTTTCCCGTTTTCAGCGCCTCACGTTTTTATGGTTTGTTTTGGCCCCCAGATTCGCAATAAAATTTTTTTTAGTGTACCAATAAAATTTGTTTTTGAAAATTTATTTATTTTCTTATTATCTTCATTTTAACGTTAAATGGAATATATAATTCATTATTATAAATAATATTTAATCGTGCAATCTTTTTCTCAAATTCACTACTCACTTGTATGGAATCAAAATTTAATTAAACTAATCGATTAACTAAATATTAAATCCCGAAAATATTAAAATAGCGTACTGTCATCGAAAACACACAAGTAATTAAAGTTTCAAAACTCATTCACATCAGGAGTTAAGTTATATCAGCATCCCGCTTTGAAGCAACACGAGCGCTATTTTGTAATATACCTCGTAGTTTAGATCTGCGACCAAATGATAAGAACAACATCTGAGCTGGCAACCTGTCTCTAAACTTCAGTACCACAACAAAGGGAGAACAACCGACCCTCGACGTTACATTTAACTCTCATCAGGCCTACGCACATTACGTATCTTTAGTGAAGTCGAGTTTCGAACCTGGAACCTACGGGTCCCATCAAACACGTGAGGAATTGAGTATAAAATTACAGAGAGTATAAGATTACAGAATTCCATCTTTACAAACTTGAGACTAGTTTTCAAGATGAATAAAACTGCGTAAAAATTTTTCGAATGTGAAAATTGTTTCAGTGCAGTTGTGAATCCGGAATTCGGGTGTGGAGGGGTGAGAAATCATAAAAATTTTGTATCGTCATGATGAATATCAAACCTCATGGCTTATGTAAACCAAAACACTTTTAACTTTACAGACTTTACTCACCTGACAATAAGAATCATAAAGAACACTACAATACTTTCGATAATTTAATAAAAAATACAATGAAATAACTAGACAAAAAATACTTTCGACTGCGTCAACGCTACAGGTACAAATGGAATGAATAGAAAATTAGGAAAATTTTCGATCCTGTCAAGCCAGAAAGCAATGTTGTCACGTTTTTATTATTTTTTAAAAAAAAGGCAAATTAAGAACAAAGAGTTGTAGTGATTTTAAATAAAATCGAGAATTCAGGTTTCGGTCGGGGGGGGGGGGCGGCAGCCTGATAGCCCCCTGGATTCGCCACTGTTTCAGTGATTTATTTTTTAATGCATGTTAAAATATGCAAAATATGTCCCGAAATTTACGTTGCTAGTGAAAATTTATTGCAATGCAATTTTTATTTATATAATCTTTGTTTAATATAAAGCTAATAAATACAGATTACATAAATAAAAGTTACATTTATTTTTGTCAAACAACACGATATAAATATGCAATACGATGCACGATGTAAGTATTTCATACATACGCGCGCCTGCTGGAAGATTAAGTAAAACAAACGTGTAAATATATTTCTAAGTCTTAACCATTTTTTAAAATTATTTATTTATTTATCTATAAAGAAATCTGCATTATAAACTTTTCACCTATAAAAATGGAAAGAATAAATTAAGCAACAGGAAATATAATCATGAAACAAATCAGTGGCGATAATATAGATTTTAGATAATTTAACACATATGGTATTTATTGAATTTTTTAAAATTACAACTAATTTGTAAAAAGCAGTTGGATATGCCTCGCTTTCAAGCCCATAAGTACCTTTAATTTTTTTTTGTAAAGTTCCTGTTAAATGCATAAATCTCTTTGAATAGAATTATTTTAAAGACAAAAGAAAAAAAGAATATGCGGCATAAATTAAAACTAAATACTTCTTAATTTTCTTTTCATAGTTTAAATCTAAATTGTTTTTAACTTTTGAAAAATACTTTATCATTTGTCAAAAATATAGACCCCCCCTTTTTTTTTGAATATTAAAAACATTCGTTGCAAAAATGAACGCTCTTTTACTTTTTATATTTTCATTGTTAGATCCGATTAATTTGCGAGCCAAAAAACCAGCGAACCTTTGAGATGCATAATCATTAACATACTGATTAAATACTGAAGAGAACATGAAAATTTTTAAGGACAGAATTTTAGATTACACGCTTTCTGTGGAATTTTGATAATAAATAAAAATTATGGGAGAAAAAACCAGTCTGAAAAAGAAATCTATGCAGCTGTCTTAAGTTTATTCTCTGTTGGTGCTATTTAAAGATGCAAGGTAGAGCCATCTATCGGAGAATGATAGATATTTTCTCTTACCTTGGCGTTAAATAACTTGAACAGTTTTCGATTCAAAAGCAACAAACAAACTTACAAGTAAGAGGATTGTTACACTATCTCAATGAGGGAACATATATGAAATGTGGAGTCGATTCAACTTCGAAACTTTGTCCTGTCGCAGATTTGTTCATTTTTCTGGATATAAATACGCAAAACTGTGCTATTAAGAAAAACACCGAAATTGAACGATTTGTTATTATTATTATCAAACAAATCTTTCTTAATCCGGATAATTTTTTCTTCAAGGAATTCAGCGCCATTTTAAATTCTTCTTAACATACAACGCTTGCGAATAAAATCAAACACATTTGCCGAGAAGATAATTGCTCTCTACAAGCAATGCTCGAATAACGAAATGGAATAAATGAGGCGAGATATCTATGCTGATCGAAGCAAGAATGTTTAAATTCTTTGATTTAGCAATATTAATGTTTCACTTCATATTTTGATTACTTCATATACATACACATAATCCATAACAAAATTTTTCCAATAGTGGACGTAATAGGGAGCAAAACAATAATTAGATTATCCGTTTCCATTATTTTTCTTCCCACTTTTAATTAACTTAAATTGTTTCATGTTTATAAAGATGGTGTTTTACAACCAACTGATTTTACACTCACCTTCTGCACCTCAGGGGCTCACATTCTTTAGGTGAGTACGGGTGTCCCAAACCCGAGGTACCCAGGGATCTTTACTAATTTCCCGTTTACCCTTCCCTTCCCCTTCTGTTTTTTTTTTCTGATCTTGCATTTCACTTGTTGCCAAATTTTAACCATGTTTTACATTTAACCATGGAACTTTAAAATTTTAAATAGAAGTTCAATTTTAACCTTATGCTTGGCGCAGTACGGCCATGTCTGGCTCTTGCGCTATAAAATCCCACACATCAACCAATCTCACCTTCTGATTTCTCGGATTTTTGAAATTTGTGTACACTGCTGTACTCATGATGACAATACTTAATATTTTCAAAACTTCATTATCAGTTAATCGATTGATTTAATTAAATTTTGATTCTTCACGCGTGGCACAACCTGGTAGTGAATTTGATTGAAAATTTATTTATTTCGAGATTCCATAATACTTACGCTGATGGATTACAAATGAAAGACTAAAAAGTAGAAAACAATTAAAATGAAAATATTCTACTTTTTAGCACACTGCTAACTACTAATAAAAGGGCAATTTAAAAGAGAATACTTATACTTATTTAAGTATTTTTCCAAGGAAGTCATAATTTAACTGCTCACTATCATTTTTAAAACACATTAAACTACTACACACCAACGGATACCTAGATACACTAGCTTAGAATGTTCGTCGGCCTTTAAAATGATGATTATTTTATTGATTTGATATGTATATCAATCATGTAGGTTTATTTGATTGATCAATATTTCATTTTGAAAGTATATGCGGGATATTATGGACGGACCTTGTTGTTTAGAATTATTTAAAACTGAAATAAATTTCACTTGATGGGTATGTTGCTTCAAAGCAATACAGAGGGAACATGCGTTGATACTTGTTAGTCCTACTCAGACAACTGCGTAAATCGAAACTATCAATTTTTGAATTTTACACCAGCTTTTGATTTGCGGAATAAAGAAAAATTACCTACACGAATCTAATCTATAACTTTTATAGCAGCTTCACAATCTAATATAATTTATATTTTTAGTTGTTTTAATAAGTTTTTAATATAAAAGAGGAAAGACGGCGATTTTAGGATGGTAAAATCGAGTTGGAAATATTTCAAGTTCGAACCTGGAAGCCTTTAAATAATAGGACAGTGCAAAGTGCTGTTACAGTTGACTTGTAATAAAACCCCATCGTATTTTTATAGCAAATTGTCACCAAACCAAATCACCCACCAATCACCAAAAACACCACCCATCTTAATTTTTAGAAATTTCGAATAGGAAGGAAATACTCAATTTTTCGTAACCAATAACTTATATTTCTGAATTTTTATAACATCTGATATAAACATGAGACAACATGTTCTTACCAGATGTGAAAAAAATTCTGAAATAGTAAGCGACGAAATATCTTGTTATAAGAAAGGTAAATGAAGCTACTTATAAATGGCAAACATTTAATGATTTGATCTGTATTTTTGGGCATTAGTAACGGTTAACATTTAGTAATTTGACCTGTCCATTTGTCTATTATTAATTCAGAACGATGGCAGCTTAATATAATGTTCGAAATACAAATCCAATATAAAATTTAAAAAGTTATAATAGGTGGCGGATCAGAGGGCCGACCCAAGGCAGAGAGCACATCCTATAAAAGTGAGATTTTTTTTGACGGAACAGATTGTACAGCAGTAAAATCCTCGAGTGAATTCAAGGCCTTAAAAATTATTCACGTATGATCACTGAGGAAATCCGATATCGATATATTTAACTAGCAAATATAATTCAGAATAAAAAACAATGTTTTGACTCGGTGATTTCACATATCCATTTGGCTATTTAACCAAAGAAGAAGAAAGTCGAATTAACTAAAATAAATTCGACCTCTGCACGATATTTTAAAATTATGTTAATTGCAAATTCAAGTGATCAAAGAAAAAATTCGAACTACAGTCGAATTGGAATTAAAAACTTTGGAATTAGCCGAATTCCATTGCATTTTTCAACCGACATAAATGGCTGTTCCTGATACAAAGTTCACTACTTCATAAAGTATCTGCTAGATTCAACTCTCACATTTATATATGTATATTTATGATTAATAAGGTGACCAACCGTCCTCCGACCTTCGTAAGTTGTGACCTTCCTCGAAAAGTGCACAATAAATTATGCTACAAATGTTTTTGTATGCATTTATCATATTATAGTGTATTCTGCATTATTGTTGCAATGAATGGAATGTTTCTTTTATTTATGATATTTTTTAGCTTCAATTTGTAAGATCTCACTTTTGTTGGAGTTAATGTTCGAGATAAAGTTGGTCACGTTATGACTAAGCTCTGTTAAATATGGTAGGCTTGGTTACAGTGGCGAATCCGGGGGGGGGG
>BGPR01003542.1:88572-101183 GCA_013235015.1 Araneus ventricosus
CGAAAAGCCATCAAAAAAATAGATTTATACAAAAATCTCCAGAATGAGAGAGGGATGGGAGAGGCCAAATTGGGTCGCCCAATAACCCATAAGCAGCTGCCGGGGTACTTGCATCATTTTATACATCCTGTAATACTCAGAACGTGATTGAGCAAAAGCGTTCTACGCGGTCATCTTTCTTCTGTCATCATCAATAGACTCCACACACAGGAAAAAAAAAGACATGAATAAAAAAAATTCAATCTAGTCGTTTGCTGACAAGACAAGATCTCAGCTGCTTGGCTTTTCAAAAGCACATCAATCGGAAGACACTGAACCACATTTGGTTAGAAGAATATAACCGCCGGGCGTAGTCAAAGTGTGGTTTTTTCGGAGAAGGACTATCATTTGTGGAGTCGTAAATGCGACGATGAAACTGGAAATGGATAAATTCTAATGAAGACTGAAAAACAGTTTAAGCACACACACGGTTGTGTGATGTATGCAACATCTGTACAAAATAATAGTTTATCTTTCATTTTGTGAGAGGCAGCATGACCTATTGCAAAAGCGAATGGAGTTCGTTTTTTTCATCTCGTGGAGTGTCTTGAATTTTCGGTTGTTTAAATTTAAATGAAGGGAGATGGGGAGTTTTGGGTAACGCTAAGGATTTAACTGAACCAAATCGAAGGCTTATTTTTACTCACTGTTTATGAGAATGTTTCTAACAAAGAACAATGAGTTTTACTTGTTATGATGAACAATACAAAGTTTAAAAAAATATTTCTTGAAAAATATGGTTGTATTGTCGCGACAAGAACACAAAAAATTTTGAATGGAAACAGTAATTTTTCTACAACCAACAAATAGTAACGTAAATTGCAAGGGTCTGCGTAATTAACTCTTTGAAAGTAACAAAGAATTAAATGGTCTCTACTTTTGTTACGACAGTCAAAAAAAAAAGTTTTTTAAAAAATATTTCTTTTTAAAAATATATTGTATGTGACACACAGAACTAATGTACTTCACAATTCCACTTAAAATTTGAGAATGGACTGTAAAATTTTATAGAACCAAATAAATAGTACACATGGGGTGTCTGCGTAATTTTTCAATCTTGGAAAGTGTAACAAAGAACGAGTTTTGTATACTTTGAGCTACATGACAGTCAATACAATTTTTAAAAAAATATTTGAGTAAAATATATTGTACTGCATACAGAACACAAAAAAATTTCTCACAAATCACTTAAAATTTCAATAGATTATAAATTGTTATAGAACCAAATAAATAGTAACGTAAATTACAAGTAATTGCGTAATTTTTTCAACTTTGAAAGTAACAAAGAATTAATGAGTTTCTTGTTACGACAGTCAATTTGTTTTGAATATGTTTTGAAAATAAATTGTATTCTCGCATTAAAACCCTACCGCAATTCACTTCTAAAATTCTGTCGGATATAAATTTTCTAGAACTGAAATAAATGTACACACAAGTGGTCTGCGTAATTTTCATGAAAGCAACAGAATTAAAATGAGTTTCTACTTTGTTACGACTTCCGTCAATAAAAAAGTTTTTGAAAATATTTTGAAAAATAAATTGTACTTTCAGACAGCACACAGAACATACAAAAATTTCTTACAACTAATTCTAAAATGAATGGATTATAAATTTTCTAGAACCAAATAAATGGTAACGTAAATTACAAGAGGTCCATGTAATGAACCTTCTAAGTAAGCAAAATATAATGATAGAGCTTCAAAGTGCTAAACCGTCACAAGGAATCCCTTTCTTCCTCCATTCCAGCCATGTCCTCCTACTCTTAAAACCAGCCTTTATACTCAAATGGATAATGAACGGGTGTGGATTACTTCCACATTCCTTGCTGCTTTTGATTTTTTTGTATCTTTTGCTAATTGTTTGGAATGTTATTGAATAAGGCAGAATGATCATGCATATAATTGATGTAGAATTATATGCATAATAAATTACTATACTTTAGTAAATTACGCATTCACACCACACCAATCACAAAATCCAATAAGAAGTCACCAACTTTCATAATATTTATAATTTTTTCCATCATACAAGGGTAAGTCATTAAGTAAGTCATAAAAGACGAGAAAAAATACCTGCTCATGATAATATAATCACTTGAAACAATTTATTTTTAAACATAATCTCCACCAATGTTGCACTATCCCTAACGTCTCTATCAACAAAATATCCCACCGCCGTATAAAATTTTGCTGCGTTGCCACATCTACAGTAGGGATCTCAACGCGTCGTCATCATCTGCAAAGTACCCAAGATGCTGCGTTTTAGGTCAGATGCAGAAAATCGCTTTGGTCTTGACTATTGCTATCAGTGCTAGCAGTGCATTCACCTTACAGCCAGACTTAGTAGCAAGATTTCATCTGACGACGACGATGTGATGATCTATCACTTATAATAAAAGGTCATAAAAATCTACTTATAATAAAGGAGGAATGTGTGTGTCCGTGTGTTCATGTGTTGGTCCCTCTACAGAGCAGACCGCTAGTTAGTCTTAGTTATGTAATGGCACAAATGTATTTGGGGTGGGAATGTAATCTCGGAGTTCTTTTAAAATTGTAATTAGAAATTTAATTAATTAAAAAATTCGAATTTCTTTTCCTTAACAACTTGAAAATAATACAGCAGAAAAATCATTCTTACACCATCTGAAAGTGCAAACAGTTATCTTTTCAATGATCAATTGTTGCCGTACAATGTTTCCTCGAATTTAATAATTAAAAAATAATTTCTTGGCATAATTTACATAAATAATACCTTTCATTATTGCAACTCAAACTGTTTTCATTGTTTAAACAAATATTTAAATGCCTATATTTCTTCATAATGTTGTAATCTGAGGTACGATCCTACATATTTTGCTCTTCATATCTCTATTTTTTCTGAAATCTGTAAACCAAGCTCTCCGACATATATTGTTTTGTTAAGAAACATGTTGAAAGGTTACAGGTGTTTTTATTTTTTCGCATGTTTTAATCCACCAACCGTCATTCCTGCGTCATTTTAATGTTGAAATCAAATGCGTATTTACAAAAGGAATAAGAAAGTGAAGATAGTGCCGCGCAACGGGAATTAGGGTTACTGGACATGGTCATTTATTTGATTCCATTATTACATTTATATAGACAATGAACAGAACAGGTAGAAGGTCACTCAACAGAACATGGATCAAATATCACCAGAATTGAAGTTTAAAATTACGTTGTTAAGAGAACCAAGGACAGAATGATGCAAGATTGAAGAAATCACATGTATTCTGGCGCATCATGTTGGAATGCCATATGATAGCAAGTAAGTTAAATAAAAGAATACGAATTTACTAAAAGCAAAATTTTACAACCTGCCTTTGACGAAAACTTTTCCGCTCGTTACAAGGATATTCGGTCGAACTTCCTGTGACAAAATACCGTCAGAATGGATCTGCCAATAACTACGAGAAGAATGGTTGACCCCAAACGAATAGATCATATCTGTAAAAGTTTGTGTATAGAATTTGTTTTGCTCAGACGTCAATGCACCCAGTGTGCATGTGCGTGATTGCCAAGTGAATTAGAAGGCTTATGTAAGGTTATAAATAAGTGTAGCGTGGAAACGCGATTAGGAGGTTGATTCTGGTAGCGTCATTTGAAGATCCGAGGAGTATTAATAGAACTCAAAGTGAGACAATAAATAATATTTACCAGAATAAGTAAATATCGGTGGCTAATGAAAATTTCAACTCCACATTTTTTATTATTATAACATACAGAGCTTTTCGAATTGTATGAAACTTACAGAATAATTGACAATACGTAAAAAGAAAACATTGTATTAAATTGAATTCAAAAATTTGAATATTACGGGAAATATGAGCATTTGTAGTAAGCCAATAATAAATGTTTTACTATACGAATGTAGATTCATATACTGTCGAATATCAGATGGCGCCATCAAAAGCTACTTCCTAAAAAAACGTAAGCAGAGTTCACTACTGTAGATTATCTAGATATAGTATTAGATATTATAATTTGGATTATCATCTTTAATAAAATATTTACACACGTAGTAATGACAACAATAGATAAATCACAAATCTCATCGCAATGTAAAGCAGGGGTCCGCTTGAGATTTACCCATATCCCAAAACTATCAAGGTCAATATGCAAATATTGTATCAAAGAGATTGCTAATTAAATTAAGCACATATTAATACGAAACCCTTGTTTATACCTCTTGTCCCGACGTTTTCGTAATGAAAATCTTAAGCATGCCTTCTTGTTTGGTCTCATTACAGTGGTAATTTTATTCAGCTGGTGTGAGGCAGAAGCATTGGAGAGAAGAGTGCTTGTTTCAGGCGTCGAGAACTGTCCAAAAATGTCAAGTTCAAAAGTATAACTAAATCCAAGCTATCGCACGAACCTTTGCTGTGATTTAGGATAGTATGGCTCATAATCATTTGTGAAGCTTGCTTACACAATTAATAGAAGAAGAAATAACTATTTTAGGCTTTACCACCAAACAATCTCGTCCTTTCCCAAATCAATAATAGTTATATATATATATAGTTAAATATTTCAAACAAAATTCACATTTTCGTTGATAAACTATAATACTTAAATAAAAAAAAAATAATATTACCTTATTAATAATCATACAATGAAGACAAAAGATAGATAAAAAAACCAATGTAGGGAGTTATTATTATGAAAAAGACAACCCAGAAATTGGAATCACCATATCAGCCTTGGGAACTGATATCGTATTAATCTGACCTTTAAAGGCTCCAAACCTTCATGAAAAGCCAATTGTTGGAAAACACACACACACATAACACACACAATCTTTTTTTTATCCCGTCTCCCCCTCCTCCTTTAACTAAGACTGCTAAAGCATTCAATTCAATATGACGGATATTAGAGCACAGAATAATAAAAGTTATTTTTTTAACCATAAATTTATAAGATTTGTTCATCAAACATCAAGAGATCAAAACAAACGTTAGTGAAATGATAGAAAAAACTCTAAAATGAATTGGAATTTGAACAGCCATAATATATTTTAACTTTAAAGAACGTTTAGGAATTTTCTAGATCTTTTAACAGCAGCTTAAATTCTTTCCCGTTTCTCAGCGCCTCACGCTTTTATGGTTTGTTTTGGCCTCAGATTCGCAATAAAATTTTTTAGTACCAATAAAAATTTGTTTTGAAAATCTTATTTACTTTTCTTATTATCTCATTTTAATGTTAACGGAATATATAATCTATTATAAATAATATTTAATGTGCAATCTTTTCTCTGAAATTCACTAATACTTGTATGGAATCAAAATTAATTAAACTAATCGATTAACTAAATACAACCCAGGCCATTAAAATAGCGTGCTCGCTACCGAAAACAAGACAAGTAATTAAAGTTTCAAAACCATTCACATCAGGAGTTAAGGTTGTCAGCATCCTGCCAACACACGAATGCTAGTTTTGTAATATACCTCGTAGTTTAGATCTGCGACCAAACAAGAACAACATCTGAGCTGGCAACCTGTCTTCAGCAAACTTCAAAATTACAACAAAGTGAGAACTGACGTTGCATTTAACTCTCACTGTGGCCTCCAATGACATTACAAACCTTAGGGTGGTCGAGTTCTGAACCTGGTATGAACCCGTGGTCCTATCAAACACGTGGAGAGGAATTGCATAAAATGAGAGGTAAAGATTACAGAATCGACATCTTACAAACTTGAGACTAGTTTCAGATAACAAAACTGCAAAAAATTCTTGAATGAAAAATTGTTTGTGTGCAGCTGTAACTGGAATTCGGTGGAGGGGTGGAGGAAATCATAAAATTTGTATCGTCATGATGAATATCAAACCCAGGCTTGTAAAACCAAAAAAAAAACACTTTTTAACTTTACAGACTTTACTCACCTGACAATAAGAATCAGCAAAGAACACTACAATACTTTCGATAATTAATAAAAAAATACAACAATCTAGAGACAAAAATACTTCTCGACTGTTGACAACGCTACAGCAGGTACAAATGGAATGAATAGAAAATTAGGAAAATTTTCGATCCGCTTCCGAAAGGCATGTTTTTATTATTTTTTTAAAAAAAATGTCTAAGAACAAGAGTTGTAGTAGATTAAATAAAACTGAGAATCTGTGCTCTTGAAGCTGCAGCCTGATAGCCCCCCCTGATCTCGCCACTGTTTCAGTGATTTATTTTAATGCATGTTAAAATATGCAAAATAGTCTGAAATTTATGCTGTTAGTGTAGGTAATTTATTGTATCGTAATTTTTTATTATATATATAATTTTGTTTAATATAAAAGTTAAATACAGATTACATAAATAAAGTTAAGAGAGATTTTGTCAAACAACACGATATAAATATGTAATACGATGCACGATGTAAGTATTTCATACATGCTGGAAGATTACTAAGTAAAAAACAAACGTGGGGACATATTTCTAAGTCTTAACCATTTTTAAAATTATTTATTTATTTATCTATAAAGAAATTGCATTATAAACTTTTCACCTATAAAAATGGAAAAGAATAAATTAAGCAACAGGAAATATAGTAATCAAAGGAAACAAATCAGTGGCGATAATATAGATTTTCAATTTAATCATTATATATGGTATTTGAGAAATTACAACTAATTTGTAAAAAGCAGTTGATATGCCTCTCAAGCCCATAAGTACCTTTAATTTTTTTTTTGTAAAGTGCTCCTGCTAATGGCATAAATCTTTTGAATAGAATTATTTTAAAAGACAAAAGAAAAAAGAATATGCGTATAAATTAAAAACTAAATACTTAATTTTCTTTTCATAGTTTAAATTAAATTGTTTTTAACTTTTGAAAAATACTTATCGTTTACAAAATATAGACTTCCTCTTTTTTTTGAATACAGCCTGTTGCAAAATGTGAAACCATTCCCATTTCTTTATTTTCATTAATCCGATTAATTATGAGCCAAAACCACAGCTGAACCTTTGAGATGCATAATCATTAACATACTGATTAAATACTGAGAGAACATGAAAATTTTCTAAGGGACAGAATTTTAGATTACACGCTTTCTAGAATTTCTGATAATAACAAAAAACATGGGAGAAAACCAGTCTGAAAAAAAAAGAAATCTATGCAGCTGTCTTAAGTTTATTATGCCTTCTCTGTTGGTGTTATTTAAAGATGCAGTTGCAGAGCCACTGGAGAATGATAGATATTTTCTCTACCTTGGCGTTAAATAATCACTTGAACAGTTTTCAAGATTCAGCAACAAACAAACTTACAAGTGCAAGAGGTGATTGTTACATCATCTCAATGAAATATATATGAAATGTGAGTCGATCTTAACTTCGAAACTTGTCCTGTCGTGATTTGTTCATTTTTCTGGATATAAATACGCAAAATTGTTATTAAGAAAAGAATTGAAATTGAACGATTTGTTATTATTATTATCAAACAAATCTTTCTTGGGATAATTTTTCTTCAAGGAATTCAGCGCCATTTTAAATTCTTCTTACATACAACAACGCTTTCAGAATAAAATCAAATGTTATTTGCTTTGTGTGAGAAGATAATTATTGCTCTCATACAAGCAATGCTCGAATAACGAAATCAATGGAATAAATGAGGTATGAGATATGGATCAGCGTTAGAATGTTTAAATTCCTTGATTTAAATATTAATGTTTCACTCTTCATTTTGATTACTCATACATACAATATAATCCATGTAACAAAATTTTCCAATAGTGGACGTATTAGAGCAAAACAATTAGACAATCCGTTTCCATTATTCTGCCTTTAATTAACTTAAATTGCTCTTTACATACAAAGATGGTGTTTTACAAACCAACTGATTTCACACTGGCCTGCACCCAGGGCTCAGTATTTCTCCTTTAGGTGCCGGTGTTGTACCAAATAAGGAGGCAAAATCTAGGGATCTCTACCTCCTACCCTTCCTTTCCCCTTCTTCTGTTTTTTTTTTTCCATCTTGCATTTACACTTGTTGCCAAATTCTTAAATCCATGTTTTACATTTAACCGCTTGGAACTTTTTTTAAAATTTTAAAGTTCATCAACCTTATGCTTGGCGCACAGGCCATGTTCGTTTCCTTGCGCAAAATCCTTCACAACACCGAACTACAATCCCTTTCGCTCCTCCGCGATTTCTCGGATTTTGAAATTTGTGTACACTGCTGTACCCATGGATGACAATAATAATATTTTCAAAACTTCATTATCAGTTACAATTGATTGATTTAAATTTTGATTCTTCACGCGTGGCAATGACAACCTGTAGTGGAATTTGACAGAAAAATTTATTTATTTCTGAGATTCCATAATAATACTTTAAGGCTGATGCAGGATTTGATTACAAATGAAAAGACTAAAAAAGTAGAAAATACCAAATGATGGCTTTAGCACACCGCTACAATCTGGCCAATAAAAGTGTAAATTATATAAATACTTATACTTATTTAAGTATTTTTCCAAGGAAGTCATAATTTAACGTTCACTACTATTTCTAAAACATACTAAACTACTACACCAACGGATACCTGGCAGGTAGATACCAATTCACGCTTAGAATGTCTGCTCATTTTAAAAATGATGAGATTATTTTATTGATTTGATATGTATAATAACCAATAGGTTTTATTTGATTGATCATTTACGGAAAGTATATGATATGGACGGACCTGTTTAGAATTATTTAAAACTGAAATAAATTTTCTTACACTTGGATGGGTATGTTGCTTCCCAAAGCTAACAGAGGGAACATGCGCAAGATACTTTTTTTTGTTAGTCCTACTCAGATAACTGGGTGTAAAATCGAAACTATCAATTTTTTGAATTTTGTACCAGCTTTTGATTTGCGGAATGTTAGAAAAATTACCTACACGAATCTAATCTATAAGTAAATTTTATAGCAGCTTCACAATCTAATATAATTTATATTTTTTAGTTGTTTTAATAAGTTTTTAATATAAAAGAGAAAGACGGCGATCGATGGTAAATCGAGTTGGAAATATTTCAAGTTCTTCCGAACCTGGAAGCGAATAATAATAGGACAGTGCAAAGTGCAACCACAAGAAGCTGGACTTGTGGTCAAAACCCATCGTATTTTATAGCAACGGCCAACAAAACCAAATCAGAATTCAATCACACACTGACAAAAACACCACCCATCTTAATTTTAAATTCTTGAATAGAAGGCCACTAATTTTCGTAATCATTAATTTGACGAATATCCGATATGTAAACATGAGACAACATATGTTCTTACTCAGATGAAAAATGAAATAGTGTTTAATTTGAACATTACTTTATACATAAGGTAAATGAAGCTACACGAGCAAATGGCATAAACATTTATGAATGAGATTTTGATCTTGTACTTTTGGGCACTAGTAACATTCTAGTAATTGACCCGTCCATGTTCGCTGCCAATCTCGTAATTACGGCAGCTTCATAATGTTCGAAATACAAATCCAATATAAAATTTAAAAGTTATAATAGGTGGCGGATCAGAGGGCCGACCCAAGCAGAGATCCCATAAAAGTGCGTGAGATTTACGAACAGATTGTACAAAAGCAGTACAGCCGGAGCACCTCAAGGCCTTAAAAAAAAAAAATTGTCTCATGCAAGCGATCGAGGAAACGATATCGATATATTTAACTAGCAAATATATAAGAATTCAGAATAAACAATGTTTTGACTCGGTGATTTCACACATATCCATTTGGCTATTTAACCAAAGAAGAAGAAAGTCAACTAAAATAAATTCGACCTCTGCACGATAAAATTATGTTAATTGCAAATTGGCGATCAAAGAAAAATCTGAACTACAGTCGAATTGGAATTAAAACTTTGAATTGACTCCATTGCATTTTCAACCGACATAAATGGCCGTTCCTGATGTATACAAAAAAAGTTCACTACTTCATAAAAGTATCTGGGATCTCTACTTTATATGTATATTTATGATTACTGCGACCAACCGTCTCCGACCTCGTAAGTTGTGACCTACGAAAGTACAAATTATGCTACAACAATGTTTTGTATGCATTTATCATAATATAGTGTATTCTGCATTATTGCTGCAATGAATGGAATGTTTCTTTATTTATGATATTTTTTTTAGCTTCAATTTGTAAGATCTCACTTGTTGGAGTTAATGTCTCGAGAGATAAAGTTGGTCACGTTAAGATCAAGCTCTGTTAAATATGGTAGGCTTCATTATATGAACTGGGGGGGCTGGCTGGTACCTCCTGCCAGAGTCAACAGAATTCCTTATTATTATTTAAAATCATAAATTGTTTTTTCTAATTTCCTTAAAAAAAATAATAAAATCGTTTCAACATTTTTCTTTTGCCTGACAGGCTCTAGAAAAATTCTTTTCCTATTTTGGAGTCACCTCCACTTTGTACTTGTAGCTTTGATGCGGTCGAAGATATTTTGCTAGTTGTTTCCATTGTACTTTATTAAATTATAGAAAAGTAATAGATCTGTTTTACATTAATTTATTGTCAAAAAGAGAAAAATTTGCAGTTAAAGAGTTTGGTTATTTACTTTAGCTTTGATTACATTCGCCACGACGAGATACAAAAAATTTTATGACTCATCCCCCCCCCCCAGACACGAATCCTAGATTCGCCACTGCTTAGTTACAAAAAAAAAATGAAAATAGAAACACTGGGCAATATTTACCTCTAAGGTAAGAAAGATCGCAAAAATATACCAGATACAATATGGCACTAATAGAGTTGTGGTACAAAAACTATACCATCTGGCTTAAAAGAGTTCCCTAGTAGCACAAAAATATTGTACAATATTGTACGATATTGAACAATATTCACAATATTGTACAATATCATATAATATTATATAATATTGAACAATATTGTACAATATCGGTCAACATATTGTGCTACTTGGGTTACGCGGCAAGAATTCTTCACAACGGCAGGTTCGTAATGTCCTTAACTGTCATCTCTTTGGAAGATGGGGATATAAACATTACTTTATTGGTACTGACATTCTAATTACGTCATTTTCTTATCAACCTCGGAACACTAATGGTCGAAATCGAATTAAAGAGCAGCAAAGCAAGCGCCCAATCAAAATAAAGCGCAAATGCGGTGTTGAAAGTGATGCGAGGTTAAATGAAGTCTTCTGGTACCCAGATTACCGATGCAACAGATTAAGTTCTCTTAATCAACTCGATCCACCCCTCACAACAAGATCATCATGATTACACCAAGCTCGATAATGCTTCGGATGGAGTTAGCCACAGCCCCTTGCGCATTTAACAGCATTTACGAGCTTTCAATTAAGGATTCTCTTGAGCAGCCACCAAGTAAATAAATAAGCAAAGTAAGTAACGGAGAGAGAAAAAATTCTTAACGAGGAGCTTGTAATCATCGGCTCGTTCTTCAAGAATCGTTTAACGAAGAATTTTATATTTAGTAATTACACGCGAGAAATGCTGCAACTTTTTTTTACCATCCTCCTTCTTTAAGCTTTAATTTAGAAAGAAATGAAGTTGATAGGTTTTTTTCATGGTTAAATATGATAAGGCGTTTAAGTTCATTTATCGCATAGGCACACTGAAAATCGTTAAGCAAATAAGGATTTAAATGGAGTTAAATGGTTAAGAATTTTTATTTATATTATAACAGGAAAAATAAATCATTTCGAAGCTTCTTTTTTGTTTTATAAAGATGAGATTAATTAAGAATACAACTGCACTAAAAGTTAATTACTAAAGCGATGTAGCATATTCATAAATAAAGAGCTTTTTTCGTTTGGGAACACATGTTCAACAGGCGATTTCATGATGGAAGTAGAGTAAGTTTTAAGTGTTATTAAATTAATCGAAAAATAATATTATAAGATGACTGTAGCTAGTAATAGGTGAGAGTTTTTCTACAGGAACTAGTAATATGAGGTTGTATAACACCGCAAATTGAAAGCCTTATTTTGATGCAACAAAAGAAAAAATGTTTATTATGTTAATTAGACTCCGTTTCTAAAGATGCGTTATATTTTGTAGTATATGAAATGTTACAGAATTATTTCTAGTATGTGAATTTAATAAACAGATAAAGGAATTTTCGCATTCATTATACAGAGTGATATAAAATTCAACGTACAAACTGATAAGAGTTATTTGTAATCTGTATATTGAATCACTCTGTACAAACAGTCTAAACACTTGCTCCACTCTTTTACTACATTTCAATAATTTCTGAAAGTCTCCAACGCTAAAGGACAATATTAAACGAAAATGTGTAAAATATTACCCGGGTTGTAGTGTTACAGTGTTTATGTTTGTACAATGACGGTTTATCCTTGTCAAATGTATGCGAAATTTGCAAAAACTGAAACCGAATTTCATCAAAACTGAAACTAAGACTTTTGTCTGCTTGATTAAAACCGGAATTTTTCAATATTTAAATTAATTTTCTGTTTTTCAGAATTTTCATTAAAGGTTCCTTGAGTTAACTAAATAAAAACGAGAAGAAATGTCCATGCTTATAAACGCATGTACAATCTTTTTTATTAAATATATATATATATATA